>JAWWEQ010040257.1:0-18549 GCA_035583055.1 Torymus tubicola | reverse complement strand
CCTGGCCTTATGGGTGCGGGGGCAGATCTGCAAGACATGATTGTTGGTCTCTTGCGCCATGCACCCCGCGCGACAGAATCTATCACCGCGTCTCCCTCTGGTTCTTCAAGATCGGGTCGGCAGCACTCCAATTCTCCACTCCTCATTTTGTGGCACTTAATATATAGCCACCCTTTGACGAGCGAGGTCCCGTCAGCCACCCATTGGTGTTGGCCGGTGACTTGGTGGGAAAGCTTAAGCGCTGAGCCATCGATGGATTGGTGTAAGATTGCGGCCCACCTCTTCTTGATGTTGTCTGACCGATCTCTTTAGCCAGGTATGGGTCGGAGATGTTCTGCTCACGACGTCCGGGTATTAATCCAAGATGGCGGTCCCTGCGGTGGAGTGGGGCCAGCCAGGGTAGGGAAGGAATTCCTAGCCCGCCTTCCGATACAGAGGCGTGGAAGTAGCCTACTGATATGTCGTTCGGCAAAGCCATCCATTGCCTCACAACGCCACGCACCATCTTGTCGGCGTTGCGGATGTCGTTGATGTTAACTCTCCCCAAAGCCATGTGGTAGTAAATTTTGGGGAGTGCGCCGTACTTGAGTGCGAAAATCCGCTGTTGTGGTTTGAGTGGTGCCTTTGTTAAGCGTTGGAGAAGAGGACTGAGCTGGTTGGTTAGCCGGATCGGTCGACGTCCTTCTGGAGAAAACTCGATTCCTAGATATTTTCAGGAGTCTTCTCTGGAGAGCGCACGTAATGGCTAACCATTGAAATTGAATGCGCGTTCAGCATCTACTACGGCCCTCCTGTGACCGCCATCGCCGACGATCGAAACCGTGTGGCACTTACTGGTGTTCAGGAGAAGGCCATAAGTCCCCAGGAAGGCAGTTGTTTGGTCGACTAGAATCAGCTGGTGTTGAACTGTTGGAGGTGGTCGATGGTTATGCGAGCAAGGTGGAAAGATGTCTCGCAGGTACAGAGATAGTCGCTCAAGGATGGCGTCCTTCGTTGAATTGGTAGCGTCGCATAGGATGCCCTGGAGGCGCTCTACTTGGAAGCCGGTGGTGTTTACTCTCGGTAGATTCTGTAAGTATGCAAGCAAAGGACTGGGGGACGGGGGGGGGAAACCCCTCCTTATCCCGGCGTTGGCCCCATTCCGTGTCTCAGTGATGGTGATGGTGGGGCTCCGCCTCCTGGAAAGTCCCGGTTGGAGAGTTGTTGGACCAGGTTCTTGTATACCGAGGAACGTCGGTGCTGGTTGATGGCTGCCGTGGTTCGATAAGGGAACGCTTCCTGCAGAGCCTGATTGATTGAGCGGACTCGTTGGGTAGTCAGCTCGACTTCTCGACGATCGAGAAGGGAGGATTCTTCGACCGTCCAACCAAATGCCCGCCTCCCTGCGATGATTCGTTGGTCGTTCCAGGCCGTGTGGGCATGTCGATGGTGTTGTCCTCTGCCGATGGTCGTTTGGAAGCTTCTTTCGCACCCCGGAAATTCGCATCGGTAGATGGCGTCGTCCGAAGAAGATTGAATATTGGAAGAGGTCGCTGGGGCAGACCGGCCTGTGGGTCGTCTGCTGTGTTCATCCGAGGCTTGGTTTGTAGTGGTAGAGTCAGGTTGGGTAGGAGCACCCCAGAGCTTGCTCGCCGTTTCCCTCTTTTTCCGCAACTTTAGAGGACCCCGAAAATTCGAAAATCACCACCTAAAAATGCGTGGATTGAAATTCTTATTCCCAGAGCTCTCCTCAGTCGAGGAAAAATCAGAAAAAAACTCCGGTCAGGTGGAGGGAGGATTCGAACTCACGACCCTAGAGTCACGAGACAAACACTCTTCCACTGAGCCAAAGCTGCTCCCGTAATAAGTTGTAACGTTGTACTTGCTTAAACCCTTCGAGGGGTTGTATCTTTGTTTGACAATCCTCAACAAGTACTTTCGCTACTGTTTTTCTTCGTCTACTCACTAAAACGGAGCCATACTACGGCTTCCGACTCATATCTCGTTGAGGAGGCAGCTACGTAAAAGCAAGCTCGAACCTAAAACGAGAAAACCTCGACCCCTCGAACTTAGAAGCAGAATGGACTTTCTACTCACGCTACTTACTATGACTCTTTATTCTCGCTATACTCTGTTGCTGTGGAACTTCTCTGTTCTTGCTCCAGTCGATAACTCAGTCACTTCTCATTACTGACTCGGTTGACGGTTCTCTCTTGCACTCATACTCTGGCCGTTGTTGTTGGTGCACTCTCTCTCTCTCTCTCCTGTAGGCTAGCACGTACCATCAATACATCCCTCTCCTCTTGCCCCGCGCGCCGATAGTTGCTTATGCGACCGCGTTCTACGTCGCGCAATACTCCAGTGTGCGATCCCCCCTCCTCGACTCCGTATGCGCGTATGCCAGTGCGTGGCTATCGTGCCTCCTCGGTGACGACGATGGCGCTCATAGTACATGTGCCCTGTATCATCGTCGAGACGATGCTGTGACATCGTCACAATACCCTCCTACTAAGACATTAGTTGTCCCATAACTGATGTCTTAACCAGTCAACCCATAATCACCCCTCCCTTTTCTCCTGCTCATGGTTGATTTAGCTGTAAGAAAAAAAAATTTTCTCGACTTACACTTACTTTCCTTAAGCCAGGGATTCGCGCAGTAATACCTCCTGGAGGTCCACCGGAAGATGTTGGATAGCGGTAAAGAACTCCAGGAGGGGAGATTGGGGTAGCTGCTTAGGCCGTCATGGCGATGGTTTCCGCGATGCCTGTGGTTGCAGTGGCTGGTTACATTGCCCTACGAAGAAGCCTCCTTTCGATACGCTGACACTAATTTCAGTCAATCTCGCACATTCCGCTTTGAAAATTTCAACCCTGCCTCTCGCTTTCTCACGATTTAAGCTGTTCTCCTGAATAGCGTCCTCTCTCTTACCGAAATTTTGTATACTCTTCCTCGACCCTCGATCATCCTCTTCGGAAACCGTCGTACAAGACTTCAATCTCCCTTCACCCGGAGTCGTTACACAAAACTCCCTGATATCCTCTCGTTGAACCATTACACCAAGCTCTGTCTCTCTCGGAGCCGTTACACAAAACTCCATTTCTTCTTTACTCGAAGCCGTTACACAAGACTTCACTCTTCTCTCCCCCAGACTCGTCACACAAGACTTCATTTTCCTCTCTGCTGGAGTCGTTATACCAAACTCCCATCCACTCTTACTCGAAGCCGTAACACAAGACTTCACTTCCTCTGGAAATCCTCCACACTCTCTACTCGAGCCATATAACACAAGGCTCACTCGAAACCATAACACAAGATTTCACTACACTCTCGACTCGAGCTGTCACACAAGGCTCATTCGAAACCGTCTCTGAAGTCGTCATACAAAACTCCAACTCTTTCCTCAAAATCTCTCTCCTCTTTGATACTTGGCCTTGATTCCTCCTGTAAATCAGATTGGACTCGACCCCTTGCATCCCTCAATTAAGCCTTCGCAGACTGCTGGAGCCTTCACCGCATCCTTGCTGCCCTAATTATCTAAGGCTGACGCTAGATCGACACAATCTGAGCACTACTCCTACTCTTCTACATCTCTGACAGATGATATTATATTTCTAGTGTTAGAAATGTTCTGTCGTCGACTCGAATACTGCCGAAACGAGTGGCCTGGTTGCTGGCAGGAATAGCACACTCGCCTCGGATATTCTACTGCTCCATGTTCCTCTGACTGGCAAATGAAGCATGTTTGAATGATTAGCTTGCTGTTGCTAATCGTCATTGTCTCAGCTTCCTCTACCAACTTCTCTCGTTTCTTCTTTCTCTTCTTCGACCGTTTGCCCGTGTAATCCTCACTCTCTTCCGATAATGCATTAGAGACTGCGACCTTAGGCGACGCGCAGACAGAATCAACAATGCTTGAGCTTCTGGAAGAACCCGATTCGAAAGAATTCATCTCTCCTCCAGAATCTCGAGTACCCCAGCTATTGAATGCCTGCCTAGCGGCGCGACCACCGTGATCGAGGAGGTATCGATATTTCCGACAATTTTTTTGAGCCCTTCTCCTCCAGGAACAATTGTCTTCATGATTTGTTAAACTCGGTGATGCCGAGCTACATACACTCGAGATACATGAACCGGTTGGACGTCTCCTACGCTTCGATATTGAACTGTCTCTATTCGAAAGCCCAGAAGTTTCCGGTTCAAATTCTCGATCCCATTCGTCGCGCTTTTTCTATCAGCGGTTCTCCGGCGTCGATTCCCTTGCTTTATTATGTCGAAGTGCTTATGGTGGTGTAAATGACTGATGCATAAGAGTATCTTAGATCGCAGCATTTCGAACTATTCTGCCTACTCCGTTCTGAATACGCACTTCCTCGTAAAGCTTCTTGAGGAATAGTGCCGACATTTGTTGAACCACAGGGTTCGTCATACCTATCCGCAAGCGATGAAGTAGTATACCATTTTCCTTCTGAAAAGAGGCGACGCTCTGACATCGTCACAAAGTATAAGAGTTTAAAATCAACATCATTAATTACGTTAAATGATACACCTCAAAATATTTATTTCAATGGTACTAACTGTAAGTATTCTGTGCCCAAGGGGCTGCTAATCCCTAATAACATTATTAGAAAAATCCTGAAACAAATTAACTTTGATTTTGAATTTTAAAAATAGTTATTCCATTTTATTGAAAATTTTATATAGAAAAATAATTTAAAAAAATTAATTTTTGCCGAAATAAAATATATGGGTTGCTAACCCAACCCAACCCAACCCAACCCAGCCCACGGGATCAAGCAACCATAGGTAATTTTACATTTCAGACAGAACTATTTTCCATTTTGTTTCATTTCAAATTCTAAACTAAACCTGGGATATTTCGAAAAAACCGTTTTCGGAGGTGAATTTTAGGGGTACGTTTCATCCCTTCAATAGGAAATTGGTCCCACAGAAAAAATTAACCCAAATAAAAATAAATTATGCACTATATAACATAAAATATTTATTTTAACGGTACGAAAGTATTCTGCGCCTAAGGGGTTGTTTACCCCCGATAACGCTTTTATTTGCAAAAACCCTGATACACATCAACTTTAATTTTTTATTTTGAACGCAAAAATGATTTTTATAATAATAAATTAATTTTATTGCAAATATTATATAGAAAAATTGTTCAAAAAATAAGGTTTTACTGAAATAAAAATTATGGGTTGCCACCCCCGTGGACCAAACTATACTTGCTAGTTTCGTCATTCAAGGAGAAGTATTTTGCATTTTGTTTCATTTGTGACGTAGTGACTTGCTAATAGTGGTCAAAACCCTTCTGATGGCCTAGCCGTCACCCTATCACTACCTCTGCTCAACCAGAGACTCGTTCTCGAAAAGGGGGTTCAGAATTAGTAACCCTCTTCCGCTGCAATCACCTTCGCAGATACTCCGGTTTCAATTATACCTAAATATGTATAACACGAAAGGAAAGGAGAAAATAACAACACAGGACACGCGCACAATTACACTCGCAAATGAAACTATTAAACCTAAAATTAATGATTCTTTATTGAAGATACTATTTCCAGAATATTCTCTTCTCTGCTGGCTGACCGGAAATTACGTCGACTTCCTTTCTCCAGGTAACTGGACCTGGAACACACGAAACTCTCTAACCACTAATTCCCACGAAAAACGCCTCGATGGGACAACCAAGGTACCTAGATGAACAAAACGGAAAAACTCGACCCGACCCGCACTACACACAATTACCTCTACCACGAATATACTCCTCTTTATCCTCAAACACTCACCCTGACTCTTAATTTCTCCCACTAATCGACTTTCGTCCTTGATAAAATTCCAATAGTTGCCTGAATGATAGCAAAAAGGAAAGTGAGCGATCATCGAGATGAGACCCAAATCGGTAGAAACTGGTGGTACGTTTCTGTAGAAGTTTATTGACATTTTTACTAATATCTTCGGGAATTTTTCAAATATGACACTCAAACTTTTTTTACAAGTTTAGAATAATATATAGAATAGAAAAATCAAATGAAAAAAATATTGTTCTTTCCAAATTTATAGGTGTAAGACCGCCTTAACAGGTAATTAACTTTATACTGATATTGAATGACCGCAAATTCGAACTATATTTAACGATACAATTTTTATTACTACAATGAATAGAGTAGAGAGAACAGCTTGTCATAGTTTCCAAGCAGTTGTAGAAAACTTTTTGGGAAACAGAAAAAGCCCACAGTATAAGGAAATTGTTTCAAAAATATTGAAGAGTTTTCAAAAATTGGGATGTTTAATGAATTTAAAATTGCATTTTCTACATTCACATCTTGATAAATTTCCAGAGAATCTTGGACACTTTAGTGACGAGCAGGGTGAATGTTTTCACCAAGACATTAAAGTTATGGAAACTCGATACCAGGGAAGGTGGGAGAAAAATATGATGATAGATTTTTGTTGAATGCTTAAGAGAGTTACACAGAGGAAAGTTAAATAACGCAAAAAAAATCCTTTGCACAGATCTTTTGAAGAAAAGAGAACACGTTATAGCAACAAAAAGGAAAATATGTAATATTTGTTATATAATTTTAAAACAGTTATTCTACCATAAAAATATCAGCCCTTATCAGGACTACATGATGTACAAAATCCTCTCACACAACCTCCTCGTGGCGTACATCGTACATTATGCTAATGTCGACGGTCACAGTCTCTATTGAATGCAGACGTTCAATCATGTGCAGTAGACTTATGGAGCTAGAAATGCTCATCATTCATAGTAAATTAAACTGACTGACGTTTATGAATGGTACTTTTCTCAACTTATAAATTTTTTCAGCGATTACTTAATTTTACCTTGAAATGACCCCGCCCCCGAATTAATAGGGTCAAGCCAATATCGGATTCGAATTCAGCGACCCCGAAAACATATAGATACAATATTTTTTCCGCTTGAACGGTTTTTTGTCAATTTGACCTTTAAATGACCTCGACCCTGATGTGATGGGGTCAAACAAACATTGGATTCGAATTCAGCGACCCCGAAAACATATAGATAGAACATTTTTCCGCTTGGACGGATTTTTGTCAATTTAACCTTGACATGACCTTGACCCTGACGTGATGGGGTCAAACAGAAGCCGGATTCGAATTTAGCCGGTCCAAATAGTATTGGATATGAATGTCTCCTCTTCAGGTCAGAAAAATTTTTTTTTTGTGTGGCTGTATTATCATTGCAATTGTCAGCTGAATCAACACTTGTATATACGCGCTCATTATCGCCATTTAATAACGCTACAATAATACAATATTAATGCTACAATAATATTACTATTCCTAATAGTAGGTATAGTAATATTATGGTTACTGTCATTTAAATCACCGTTGCCTACATCCAGAACAAATTTGCGCGTTAATTTAAATTTATGGAATGTGTTCCACAAAATACTACTTTTAATCGATAAATTAACTAATTCACTTCTAAATGGCATAATGTCGTATAAACAAATGTTTTCCTAGAGCCACCGGGATCATCAAAGCACCTAGTACCGTCGGAATCCAAAATATTAGACACTCTTAAAATCACATCAGCGATTTCTTTGTGCTCATCATTTAAGATGTATTGACTATTGTCTATAACTGCCAAATCAACGTATGAAAGATTATCATTATCAATGTCATTATTTACTACCACTTGTAGCATCGATGGAAAATTTGTAATATTATGACCTTCTGCTATTAACATTTCACAAATAATTTAATAAACAAAATAAGGACTTCTATTGTGATCACCATGTAATTTCAGAAAATCATGTGATAATGCACCTTTGAAAGTTTCCCAGAGATATTCTGAATGTACAGGTTTACAATGTATCAGCGTAGGAACAAATAATTAACCTACTTGGCATCATCCAACTAACAGCTTCTTGCATAGCACAATTCCATTCATTATCATCTTCTATAAAATCTAACACTAAGCAAGTTTCTGAAAATGTCTGATACTGAACAGCATTTACCGTCATCAAATCACTGAAACTCGTTGCTCCCAGACGATGTAATAAAAGTAATCTGCAACGTAATAACTCTATTTTACTTGAACTTATTGAATACATACGTCCGATACAATTAAAGCGAGATTTTCATTTACGCCATCTAAAAATTTTATTGCCATCTTAATTATGTTATTTGTAAACATAATGAGCTGTAATTTCAGTATAAGTATATTGTCTTGCAGCAGGATCACTTCTATTTAATTTAAAATATGCCAATAATGTGCTCGACCGATTTAATGCAGCTGCTACATCATTTATATCATTAATAATTATCGACTGTTGTTCAGATAAATGAATATATAATAGAAGGGTTTACTTAAAATGCGATAACATGCTTCAACCGGACTAACATATCGTGTTTCTACGTAACTACGAATTTCATCATAATTAATTAGCCTTTCATTATTAGTTTCCTTTATCATTACATGCGCAACACCATAACCTTTATACACAGATTTATATAAATACTTTACTGATCTTATGCTAGATACAACTTCTACATTGATATTACAACTGAACATACGCAATAAGTCTGGACAATATGGTACCACGAACCGGATATCGATATTGTGACTATTACGTATGACTATTCGTTGATTATTTCTTCGTCTATAATGCGGATAAACATCAGATGTTAAAATTGTTTCCTCTTGAAACTCTTTGTGATAATGTTTTGATCATTTGTTATTAACTATACACCTACTATCAGATGGACCATGTATCATATTAGGAACTATAATATCATATAATACTGAATCACTCTCAGGTTAAATATTTCCGCAGATATAAATTTATTTATTTTATCCATAGTTGTTAATTTATAACCATATTTTAAAGAAATTAGTATATGTGCATTAGTATATATATTTTTGGACAATCTGACAAAAATAGAGGTCCTTTGATCCTTTTCGTCCTGAGATATCGTCCTTTCTAGAAAAAAAGTTTGGCGAAACGTTTTTTTAGACTACTTGGCATGAAGCTCTGGATTTTTAAAATTTTTTGATTAAGTATGCTTTTTCTACAAAAAACCATTATTTTGTTGTTAATTTTGATAATTTACAAGGTTTTTTGCATAAAAAAAATACTTAATCAAATAATTTTAAAAATCCAGAGCTTCGTGCCATAGGTGGATGGATTACAAGTAAATTGCACTTTACCCCATGAAAATCCATCAAGTAGTCTAAAAGAAAAGTAACGCCAAAGTTTAAAATTTCATATCTTGAGAAATGAGCCTTGAAAGCAAGATCTCCTATATCTTCATTAACAATCACTTCTTGACTACAAAACTTTTTCCACTTCTTGAAACATATAAATACTTATTCTTAGTTAATATTGTAAATGATTTTTTATTAATTTTATAAGAAAAGATATGGCTTACTATTGTTCTGTATCAGCACGTACGGGCTCAAGCTGTCAAACAGTACAGGCAATATTAACAAGTTAAACATCTTAAATACATCAATGTAACTTGAAAAAGACTGGTTAAGCAGGTAGAAATTCCTGTGAAAAATAATTATTTTAAATCAGTTGATACAATAAAATAAGCTGCTGCAGTTAAAATATTCAAAAAATCACAAGGAACATACACATAAAAGGAAAATAGTAATTCAAGGGCATGTTCGTGGCGCCTTGCAGCGGCGTCTTTCACACATTTTACCAACTGAACGATTTGAGTTCACGAATCTTATTTAAAATTTTTGTGTGTGTTTAGATTACTTATATATGTATAAAATATATAAACATTAAATCATTTAACGTATTTTCTCAATTTGACATCTTATCAAAACGCCTCTTTCGTAGTATTTTTTTGTTAAAAAATTAATTAAAAATTATTTTTATAAATTTTAAATTAACATTTTAAAATATTAAGTTTTTTTTCTTTAACCTTTAGATTGCTGGAAAGCCTATATATAGGCGGTCGAGCCTATATATAGGCTTTTCGGCACTGTAAAGGTTAACCGTAAAATTGGTTGTACAAAATTGGTTCTTGATATGGCTTACGTTTGTGTGGTAAGACCCAAATTGGTAGAAACTGGTGACACGTTCCTATAGAAGTTTACTGACATTTTTACTTACATCTTCGGTAATTTTTCAAATATGTCACTCAAACCTTTTTTACAAGTTTAGAATGATATATATCCATATATTCCAAATTTATAGGTTTAAGACCGCCTTAAATCTGTATTTTTTAAATTGATTACGTTTTGAGAATTAATTTTTTCATTGCTGCCATTTGAAAAAATTTTGAGGCACACACACGGGACAGTGTTTAAAAGGTCTGTTTTGATAAAAACTAACAACCAATATTACTATCTAACATTTTAGAAAAGGGCGAATTCCTTGGAACGTTAACTTTATTTAAATCGATTACGAGAATTAGCATATAAATGTTTACTCTGCAAAAACATTACTTCTTACCTAAATAATGAAAATTTGTAGAATTATAATTAGTTGTGGCTAAAATCCCTGCATAAATAAGCCATTTCATCAGTTTCAAGTAGACGTAAAAGTTTTGGGGATATGCTCATATATCAGGACGATCAGAAGCTTGTTAACCTGCAAATAGATTATCACGAATTTCAGGCCAATTGGGATTACCTGTCATCGTTATGAAAAAATTAGGTTCTTTTAATGCGAACTATAGCCACAGCATCTCGATAATTTTGCATTATATATCTTGGAGAACTAACGAAAGTAGATGGTAAAATTATAAGTTTTCCTACTTGACAATTCATATTATTTGCACTATTATTTAAATGATCAACTAAACCTTGATACGATTCAATACGAAGCCTACGACCAAATAAAATCAGGTCTAATACTTATTCTGTATTTAGTATAAGAACATCTTGTTACTCGACGACTTTGCTGCTCATATTGTTCGTCATTGCCATCATTTATTTCTACATTTCTATGGATATTACTATTTTTCTTCATTATATTTTTATGTCAATCTAATGAACCCCAGGATAAAAAGTGGATAAACCATAGGTTCAGCGATTGAGTCCATAGAACTTATTGAATGTAATATTTCGTATCGTAACGTATGATTCGGGAATGTCGCCATCTAACTCTAAATAATAATTGTAATTCAGGCTCCATATTGTTCACTGCTGATTCACGCCGGCGTTCAATTTCTTCTTTCATCATTGCATAAGAATTTGCGAAAATATTGGATTGTCTTATAGTTTGTTCTAATTCTTACATAATCTCTCTATTTGATCCTAAATTTGCTGTCATTCTATAATCTACTGCTTCCTGAGGATCCACAACAAATAGCAGACCATATTTGGGACTCTCAATTTTGGACGGACACAAAACCTCATTTATTTGGTCATATATTTGTCCTTGAATTTCAAAACAATATGGTGCTCTCCTTACTGTAGAAAAATCAACTAAACTAGCATTAAACGATGCAAATGAAAACGTACTATTGTAATTTCGAACACGTTCAAAGAACTCTTTACTTTTTAAGTGTTCAAAATATGAAAGGACATTATTTGGAAAATCTGAAATGTTTTCCAATTCTACAGATCCGTGACCGCAAGAGTCATTGAATAAATTACCTTTATTACACTCCTTCTCACCTACAAAATGTTTTGCACTGCAATGTCTACATAAAATATTCATTTCTCCCGAATAATTTTCATTGATATTATTACTTATTTGTATACTATTATTCCTATTCAATCTTTGTAAACTTTGATTTTGTGAATTTCTCTCAAATCTACGACGATGTATAACTCTTTCTTGTGTTGAATTACGGAGTCTTTCTCCAAGAGCTAATTGTTCCTCGAATGTTTGTCTAGAACTTCCTGTTCTCTCACTGAGTATTCTCATTCTTTCAACTGCTTGATTACCCTGTTTTTCTCTCATATTTGCTTCCCTATGCGATGGTCGTCTCACTCATGGTCTATCCTGAACTGGTCGATCATTATTTGATAAATGATTTGTTAGATTCTCCATTTTCTCTAGATATAAATGTAACAAAACTATTAATTCAAATTATTCAAACTGCCAAAACATAAATAACTCTATTAATTGATGTTTATTGATTTATATTGAGTAGTAAAAATATTCTATATCGGTCGTTCTCTGGGGAATCAAGAGATTAAAAAATTTTGTTTCTTTCATAATCACCTAAATCGCTTCGTAACCATCCCATAAGTTACCTTAAATTTTTTCAGATTTTTTTCACTTAAAGTTTTTTATTGGCAGAGGGTCAAAGTTGGTAGTTTTAACATTTTCTGCATTTTTGACCGGTTTTGATTAAGTTATAACTCCTCAGGGAATCATTTTTCATGATAAATACAAAAGACTCTTTTTTTTGTAAAATTTTCTCAGTTTTTCAATAAATATATTTTCAAAGCACATACCTCCAAATCAAACATTAAAATTTACACAGAAAAAAACCGATCCAAGGGATCTCCAAAAATTCATGGAATAATAATAATAATTCCTTTAACATTGATAAAATTTCATCACTAAATTCAGAATTTTTATTAATTTTTAGCTCAAAAACGAAGCCAAATTTCGAAATATCTTACATGGACTTTTTTTCTTGTAATTTTTCGTAGAATTTAACTATATTTTTTCAGTTCCATATGAGATTTTTTTTAAAGTCAAAACCTAAATGAATATTTTTAGGTTATAAAATAATCGTGGCCCATTCTGGGATTTATACAGATACTTTGTACAATAAAAAGGTATCTCCATGAATTTTTCGGTGGAGATACCTTAGATCGGTTTTTTTCTGTGTGAATTATAATGTTTGATTTGGAGGTATGTGAGTGACAATGTACACATACAGCTTTGAAAAGATTTTTATTGAAAAACTGAGAAAATTTTACAAAAAAAAGGTCTCTTGTGTTTATCGTGAAAAATGATTCCCTGAGGAGTTGTAAATTATTCTTTGACCCTCTGCCACTAAAAAACTATAAATGAAAAAAATCTGAAAAAATTCAGGGTAACTTATGGGATGGCTATGAAGCGATTTAGGTAATTATAAAAGAAACAAAATTTTTTACCTCTCGATTCCCCATATATATATATATATATATATATATTTCATTTGCATAGATATAAGTGAAAGCCTATACATACAATGTTAAAAGTATTTTCATTCAAAAGCTGAGAGACTTCTGCAAAAACAAACTATTCTTGTGTTTATCACGAAAAATGCTTCCTTGAGAAGTTATAAATTAATAAAAATCGGTCAAAAATGCAAAAAATCATCATAATTTAGTTTTTGACCTCTTATATCTCCAAAACTGTAGGTCAAAAAAATCTAAAAACATTCAGGGATATTCAGCATGAGTAGAAGAACGTTTTCTGATAGTTTCAAGAAAATCTATTTTTTGACTCGATTTTACAGATTTGGCTATATATATATGCACATTTTGTATAAAGTGTCAGTTTGGGAAGCTAGGGTTTCTGCGTCTCAAAGTTAAATCCTTGCTAAAGAAATAAACCCCTCTCTGTATAGCAGAAACTCTAGCTGATTCCCGAAGTGTCCAATTACTCTCTACTATACACGGCCACCTTCGCGAACTGCCATAGATCTTCCCAAACTGCCATGGGCTTCCCAAAGTGCCCAATTGCAATACGTATACATGAAAATTTTTTCCCGAACTGACCAAAAACAATATATATATATATATATACATATATATATATATATATTTTCTTTTATATTTTCCACGTTTATTTACAATCTGTGAGAGCAATGAATAAATCTTTTACATTTTTATTATAGCTTGTAAGTATTTAATCCATCGGTTTAACATACTCGGATAACAATTGATGAAAATAAAAGAAAACCTGATCTTAAACATTATGTGATCACACATTTATACATTTATATGTTTATATTTTTTAAGCTTGGTAGTGGTTCCATCTATTTCAAGTATGTCAGCTGCCAGTAGGTTTGGGTGTTCGGTTAGTCTGTCCTTATATCTTCTATAGTGTATTTTTATCTCTTCTTTGACTGTGGGAATATTCAAGTGTTTCTTTATGATTCGTTTGTTACGTACCAACGGGCATTTACGAGGTTCCTCAGTGTTTTGATTGGAATCTTCCAATGATTTTGATGTTGATCCATATAAATTTAAGTATACTTTTGTATATAATTATTTTATTTTTAATAGCTTCGATTTATTTCCTAATAACCAATGCATATTTCTTGCTTTCAGATTTAATTCTTTAAGGTTCGTCCATATATGTTTTCTCCAAGTCAAGCGACGGTCCAAGTGCATTCCCAGATAGTTAACTTCGTTGTTTTGAGGTGTATTGGTATCATTTAGCGATACGTGACTTGGGTAGATTTAGTTTCATTCACCTTTATTCTCCATTGTTTCAGCAAAATGTTAATTTTATCTAGATATTTTTGCAGTTTTTCAGAGGCAGTCTCTGGTCTTGTGTCAATTGAGAGAGTCGCTGTGTCATTTGCATATTTAGCCATAGTGATTTCTTTCATTGTGGGTAAATCAGCAGGCCCTAGCACGTTTCCTTGCGGTACTCCAGCGTTTATGGGAAACAAATTTGCGACTGTTTCATTGATTTTAATTTGAAAGGTTCTGCCTGTTAAATATGATTTTAGCAGCTTATAGATATTTTTCAGGAAGTATTTTTTTAATTTATATAGTAAGCCGTTATGCCACATCGAGAAAAGCTCCAGTACAATTCTGTTTATTTTCAAAATCCTTTATTATTTTTGTTGTCAGTCTATGAACTTGTTCAATTGTAGCGTGGCGATTGCGGAAGCCGAATTGATGATTGGAAATTAAGTTATTGGAGGAGATGATTGGATTTAGTTGATGTAGAAGGAGCTTTTCACAGATTTTTGACAGACTTGGTAATAAGTTGGTCTATATGATGTAACGAGATCTATATTTTTTCCAGGTTTTGCAATTAATATTATTTGAGCTACTTTCCACTGGCTAGGAAAGTGGCGCAAGCGAAAGACGGCATTCATAATAATGATAAGAAATCAAATGGCTTAGGGTGGCAGTTCCTTGATTAATTTACTGTTTATCTTGTCATATATAGGTGATTTTTTATTTTTAAAGGCTTTAACTATCCTTAGTACTTCCTTGATTTTTATATCCTTCATTTGTTGGTTTTTTCGATTTTCTTGTGTGTAGTTTTATTCTTGTTCAGAAATTTCTCGAGGTATCGGTTCAAATACTTTCACAAAGTGTTCTGCAAATGTATTAGCTTTTTCAGATTCATTTCTCCTTTCATCCCAATTCTCATCTGGTTTTCTGATTGGCGGAATATGTTGCTGCGGACGTTTGAGGCTCTTAGTAGCTTTCCAGAGGGAGTATTCAGTGACTTCAGTTGCAGTGAGATTTTCTAGATAGTTTTTAATACGAAATTTTTTTCTTCAATAAGCAGATTTTTTAATTCTTTAATTGACTTATTTAATTTAGTTTTAATGCATTCTGATCTAGTTATTTGCCATGTTTTTCTTAACTGCTGTTTTTCATGTATTTTTCCAGTATGTGTTTAGAGATTTTGTGAAACATTTTAGTGTTTTGGAGTGGTGGAATAGCTTTTTTAGCTGCTTTGTGCATTTGGATATATTTAGTTTTTCTATTGCATTTTCTAATTCTTCGTTTGTTTTTAGTGGAATAATGCAGGATAGATTGTCGTTTAGGTATTTTTTGTATTTAGTCCAATAAGTGTTTTTATTGCATAGATGAGATGTTTTATGAGACATTTGTATTTGTTGATTGAAGAAAATAATGGCCGGTGAGTGATCTGATGAAAGATCTAGACAAGATTCGGCATAGAGGAGATTTGGGTTTATACCTTTTATTATAGCGAAATCAAGAAAATCGGGAGTTTTTTTGTTATCAGTTCGTCAGTAGATAGGTGCTCCTGTTGAAGTTGGGACAAGCTGCTCTGATGGCATAGCTTCAGAAAGCTGTGGACCTCGAAAAGTTGGCGTTGAAGATCTAGATCCCCACCATGCTGCTGGAGACTAATGGTCTCCAGCAGCAATGAATCGTTGTCTGAAACTTTCGAAAAATTTTAAAAATACCTCATGTTTGATGGTATGTTTAGGTGCGCAGTACACTGCTGATAAGATAATTCGTCCTTCAGAGAATCTTCGAGAATTAATACATGTTTCGGAATTATCAATGATTTGAATCTCTCGCGGTAGCACGATTGAAAGAAACTCAGCAGACGGTCACGCGACGGCAACACTCATCAGCTGCTCTCTGCGGAACACGTGATTCGCTACACTGATTAGCCGAGTATGGCAAAAACTCATGCTGTCTCTCTCACTTTTACACATGTAAATGAGAGAAACACTGATTTGACTTACGCCTTGATGACAAGTTCAAATCGAAGAAGACGGATGTGCTCTCTCTCTCACACACACTCTTCGTCTGTACAGTGTGCTTGCCATGCGGCCTTTTGTACTTCACATTCGGTATACTCAGTTTCTCTTAGTAAGTGCAGCGTGCTTGCCATGCGGCCGCTTGTACTTCTCACACGGCATTCTCTCTTACTCAAGTCTCAGCGAGACTACCAGTGCGCACTTTCGACTGTTCTCAAGTCGGATAAACTCAAGTTTAGTTCTCTCACTCTCAACATGGACATCGGCTGACATCATCTCACACGGCATCTCCTCGTGTAGCAGTGCTGCTCGCTCGACATTTCATCGCTGACGGTTCTCAACTGGCTTTGCTCAACCGTCCTTCTCAACTATGGTTTTCATCTGGCTTCTCTTATCGGCAGCTTCGCATCTTCACACTCATCTCACCGGTTTTCTCACATAAATCATCACGTTCAACTGATGGCTCTTCTCATCTGCTCATCATCGTTGCAGAATCACCATCACTGGACCAACTCATCAGAGTAGCCTATTAATATCATTGCTACGTTCGAGAAGGTAACAACTCACACCTAGGCGGCCATTTTATACACAAGAGCGCTGCTATCATGAAAGCATAACCAAGCTACACAACAGGGAATACTCAGTCACGATTAGATCAATAATATCTAATCGTGGCTCTTATTGAAAACTCAGTCACAATCAAATCAATAATATTTGATTGTGTTGCTTATTGTGTGGTTAACTATCTCATCAGTGATTGGCAACGTGTCTTAGCAAAACTCATACACACTCACAGAAAAAAACTCAAACTAAACACTCAAATTGTAAAACTCGTACACTTTAAAATAATTGTAACACTGATACACTCAACAATTTTGTAACAACTTATAGCGAAGTTACATAATTCAAAAATTGTAATTTAATTATCTATCTACAGTTATGAAATTATGTAATAGTGATTATATTTTATAGACAGTTTTAATATATATTATAATTTAATTTTTACTGAATTTTGTTCACCTTTATTTCTAACACCCACAGCATGTTACTCATATTTAATTTGCGGCATTCTCAAACAACACATATTGGGCTTCTGTAACAGTAATTTTTAGTATGAACAAATCCTTGACATTTCATACACTGAGGTATATCTGTTTTTCTATACGATGGTTCAAACTTAATGACTGTACTTAATAATCTGCCTATGTTTCCTTGTTATTATCTTTCGATTCAATTTCAATGAAAAATCATTAAATTCAGAATTTTGAATAATTTTTAGCTCAAAAACAAAGCAAAATTTCGAAATATTTTTTTCTCGACTTTTTTTTTGCAATTTTTCGTAGAATTTAACTATATTTCTTTCAGACCTTTATAAGACATTTTTTAGGCACGACCGCTACTCGGAAGAGCCTTATAATTTCACCATAGCGAAAATTGTCTTACTTCAAAAACTAACAATTTAATGTGTAAAAAGTGTTTTTTCACCCAAAATGAGTGCGTTTTAAGCATTTTCTGTGATGTATGTATGTCTGTACGTCCGTATATACCCTTCTAGCTCGAGTATCTCAACGAACTTTTGACTGCTTTTATCGAGCTTCTGGGAAAATACTCCTCTAATTATACCTAAGTTATGGTTTTAAAATGGGACAGATCGATGAAAAACTTTTCAAATGCGAGGACAAAGAAATATTTCAAAAAATCGATTTTACAGCTTAATTTCTAGAAAAATTTATTTTAAGCAAATATTTATATGCTTATCTGCTAAATCTAATTAAAAGACACCTTTTTCTGTTGGAAGTTTTTTGCTACAAGCAATATTTACCAACCCAAATGCGAAAAAAACGCAAAAAAGGTCAAAAATGGACGATTTTCGACTACAACTCGACAGGATTTGATTTTACAAATAACTATTAAATACAAAAATTTCAGAAAATAATAAAACAAAACTTTTTCCCATTTAACATTATCATGTAAAATCAATTCTTGAGGCGCTACACCTACAAAACCGCTTTCAAACGCCTAAATGTACATAAAATCGACGATTTTCGTCTCCAACTCGATAGGATTTAATTTTACACATGAATGTTAAATTCAAAAGTTGTAGATAATAATATAACAAAACTTTTTCCCATTTAACATTACCATGTAAAATCAATTCCTGACGA
>JAWWEQ010040256.1:0-98410 GCA_035583055.1 Torymus tubicola | reverse complement strand
AAAAATGGACTTATGTTGTTACGTTTTCCGTATATCGTAGCTTTAGGGCAATATTTTAGCTACTACTGATAGTTTTATATGAAAAAGACCCATTTAAAGATACAAAATCGAAGGTTTTTGCGATTTTCAAAAAAAAAGAAAAAAAAGGGACTTATGGTGTTATACCTCGGAGCCACAGATATATGTATACAAGCAATTGCATACATAAGCACAGGTATACAATGTGCAGATTGTATCAGAATTAGCCGTCTGCTGAAGTCAATTTCTTTTCAATGCTGACGTATAGCCTTCCTGAGTTTATTGACTCAGCGGGAGTCGATGTAGAAACGGTATAGATAAGGCAGTATAATATGTACACCGCTGTCAAGAGATATGTATCGCATCCTGGATAATAATTGGACTTGACGGCCTGCGAAGACCAGTCAGGATATATATGTCTGATTTGCGCTGATAGGTCAAAGCCCCCGGCGATAGTAAGGACTACGCAGACTTTTTTTGTACTTAAGGTGAACAGAAATCGTGAGAGAATCGTATATGTGACTATCATCATGACGATCGGGTGATAAACGTATAATGTACTATAACGAAAGATGATCTCTGATTCAGTTAAGTATACTTGATGAATGTAAATTTGTTTATAATTTGTTGTTAACATTTAAAGACAGAAATTTTCTTGGTTATATGAATGTCATTGATGTATCATGTACACAGAGTTAATAGTTTCACTACTAAAGTATTAATATAAAACAACTTACTCATATAATAACAATCGACATTATTTCATTAAGAATGTACCTAAAACAAAGAGAAAAACAAATTAATAACTAGATGATAGTCATGAAAATCAATATTTTAAATATAGAGTGCAAATACAATTATAACTTACAACTAAAAACTTAAAAAACATAGGACTTTTTTAAATTTTATATGATTTTATTTTTTTTTAAATAATACATTGTATAAATGACTCAAATAAATTTCAATTTTGATTGTTTTTTATTATTCTTTACAAAAATACTATTTATTTGAGAACTACTGTTTTCTCGAATAAGAGGATTATATAAAAAATCGAATATTTTTCGATAAAACGAGGAACTCGACGAACAGTTTGCCAATTCACGCTAGTTGGTTTTAAAGTACTCATATTCGACTATTTAATTGAAAAAATCAAACGTATTTTTTTACAAAAAAAAATTGAATCTATGCGTTCTATAAAATTGCAAAACTTTATAATTGTAAAAGCGTGCTTTATTAAAAATAACGAAAATATAGAAGAAAATAACATTTATCGATTTACGTATGCAAGAGATAATTACTTGAAATCTTAATAATCCCAACTAAAAGGATTTTGTAATAACGTTCATTAAAAAGAGTGAATATATAGTTACGAATATACAACTAAAATATCGCAATGAAGTAAATATGAATTTATTAATTAAAATTTCAAATTATTTACTACTCAAAAAGAATTTACATCTTTTATAATATATTATTTTATGATAATTAAGCTAATGATTTTTTACTTGAATCAATATAAGTAGCTTGAGCTGTTATTATTATTGAAGGGTAAAAATTACGAAAATTATTGGCTATACGAGCAGTGAGCCAAGCGCGAGTCTGCGCGCCTTAATGAATTTCTGCGGCGGCAAAGCAACACAGGCGCGTTTTTCCCTACGGGCGAACAGGCGCCCGCTATGTATAAATTTGTAATTTCTGTTTGTGGTGAGAAAATAATTGCACAAGAGCTCGTTGGCCGTGTAAATACGCCGACTAACGAGGCGAACAAAGCTCCTTCATCAATTAATTAAATTTGCGCGCACAAGCAGCTGACGCGTATACCTCCAGGAGCGAGAACAAGCGGTTTCATTTACAAATCGCTGGAACTTCGTTTTTTTCATTTTCATCTTCTCCTGTCTCTCTCTCTCTCTCTCTCTCGCTCACTACACTCATTCTATATTGTATTTTACAGCTTGCATTCGTACTTCATTCGGAGACCGTGTCCCGTCGAGACCGAATTGGAAATGTAAATTGATAATAACGAGAATGTAGCAATTTGAAACGAATGCGAATAAAGGGTGCAGTAATGACGTGGTGGAAACGCGCCACGTAATAGAAAAGAGCAAAATGAACACCATGAAAAAAAACTGATTCATTAGGTAGTTCAACCCAACCCTTAGTTTTTGTAAAAGTCTGCAATGTGCAAGGGTATTGCCAATTTAGTTCATCAACCACGTGAACTCGGTTATACTCGTCTTTCTACGTCTGCCTTGCTTTTTCGCTTTGTGTATTAACTTTATTCTTCTTTATTTTTTACTAGCGCACTGCTAATGTATGTCTTTTCTGGTAGTCTGGTAGTAGAGAAATATACATAAAGCTTTTCATACATTAATTAAAGGTACTCAGAAAAAATTAATCAATGTAAATTCAATGGCAGATGAATAACTTAAAGAGCTTTATGACACTACAATCAGAAAAGAATTTACAGAAATATAACCTGATTTCCTGCAAGAAAAATAAGAAGTTCTTATAGATGTGAAAGATGTCAAATTTATGAATCTTTTTATTACACGTAGGAGAAATTATTATTGGCATATCCTATATAAAAAAGACATGAACTTGAGATTGTCACCTCTAATGATTGCAATTGGTCGATTTCAAATGAACATGTAAAATTTGATTGGCCCACGATAGGGCGCGCGCAGCGCATACTGACACTACTAGTATATTAAAACCGCAGTAGAGTCATTTCAATTACTTTTATTTCTAATTTTTTTTTAAATATTCAGATTTTTATAAATAATTGTGATCATACTATATTTAACAACACCAATTTAAAACATTTGTTATGTTCAATTAGCTTATAAATTTTCACATCATCTAAATATTTTATTTTAAATGGAAAAATTACAGTCTTTAATTATACACGTGTTTTAATAATAACATTGCTGCGGTATATTCACTTCTACGTCATTAATTTCTTTTAAATGGAATATGAATTTGTAGGTCTTGCGACATCTATAACCTTAATAAATAGTAAATGTATCCACAAACTAAGACTAACTTAGCACATTCTGCGAAGCTATACTATACAATAAGGAGAGACCAAGAAGTCCTGAATTTTGGTAAAACTGTAACTGAAGGATCTTTTTTATAAAAAGAGGTTGTGTAAAGCCTTTTGTGCAATAGACCTTCAATCAAAAAATACATCTATGGAAAGTTTAAAATTTTTTGGTTCTATTTAATAATTCATGGAATTTGCAGTGATATTTTCATTTGAGTGTATATTGATTTATATCTACTTATTGTCAAGCCTAACCATTTTTCAAATTGCGTTATGCTAAAATCCTGAATATGACAATTGCATAGATATATATTATATAGTAGCAAATTTCCATATTCCTCTATACGGTATTAAATTTACAAAAAGATTTGCGTATAAAATATATTATCGGATTAGAGGAAGAAACGAGACATAAATTCATTTACATCCACCCATATATATATATATATATATATAAAGTAATTTATAAGAGATAATGAAATGCAGCTATTAAAGTCGGAAAGGGTTCCTACGGCTAAAGTCATATCGATTTGAACGCATAATACAGACATGGAGAAACATAGATGGAATAACCATAAATCTATAATTAAATGCTACCGACCCATGAATAATATATATACGCAATAATAAATTAAATTTTATAATCCTTACTTAGCAATAATTAATAAACGGTTTACAAAACAAACATTAGTTAATGTTCATAAAGATGATTTTCAAACAAAATGTATTAAATAGCTGTACCGAATAAACATAAATACCTCGTAGAGGCACGTTAACTAAATATAATTACAATATGATGATAAACAATTTAGTTATATACAAAGATCCCCAAAATTTACCTTTATAAATATTCTTAATGAGTTACGCGTTTACAATAATAATTTTAGAATTAAGATATGTTTAATGTAAATGCGCAAGCATTAAGACAACATGGCGCGTTCTACAAGCTCAAAGTAGGCAAGATTGCATTTCAAATTATAATGAATTCGCAAACCTTACCGCTTTCTCACTCCATATAATCTAGTGCATATGTAGGAGCGAACGCGAAGTAAATATGAAATTACTATTGTTGCAGTAAAACTTTCTGAATACAAGATTTACCACTAAATTTATTACGCGCGTAGAAAGGCACTCGCGAGACTCTACGGCATAAAAGGTACAATTCAACGTGGATGATCGGCCTTGCAAATCCCTCGTGGTGGGTTTCACGATGTTGATTCACTGCGGCAGCTATAGGAAAAGCGTTGCGTCGTTTCACGCGCTGATGTCTTTGTTGTTGACCAGGCTTACACAGATTGGCCGTAGAAAATCTAGGAGAATTTCTTGTACCCAGATCATGCACCGCTTTCTTCTAATAAACTAGTCAATGTAAATTCCATAATTTTTATCAAAAATGAAAAATCTCACAGAATTTTGATAAGAATAATTTAGATTCTATTGAAATTATATATTTTTATTCGATAAAAATGGAAAGTGCAAAGATGAAAGAGATATCATCTATGTTTACAATGTGATAAATTATCCAGAGAGATAGGTAAAGTTAGGTAGGTAGGTAGAGAGAGAGACCGAGAGATATTTATTTATTGTGTCATGAGAATAAAGTTTAGTCTCTCTCTCTCTCTCTCTCTAGCACTCTAATAGAGACAGCGAAGTTGTACTAATAATATATTTAATTTATTTCCAAATACACAATAGAGAATTACGGAGTTTTAAAATTTAATGTAGACTCTGTTGAGATCGGCGGTCTCAGTATTCTTCTATTGCTAAAGTAAATTGCTTGTCGTGGTGGTGTTGATACAGTCATGCTCCGGCAACATATGCTACGGTAAATGATGCAGTTTCTTTATCATAGTTCACGGCACGTCTCAAAGTATGTATACCCGATACAAGAAAATGCATGAGAAATAACAAAATAATAAACGTAGTACGAGTGGCTCAAGACATTGCGAGTAAAAACTCTATTCCTAGTTGCCAATGGAGGAGATTTCATAGTAGAAATCCGTTTTGCAATATGTATAAAAAGTGACAGTTTTTCATGCAATTTTAGTTTGTCTTGATTTCAAACCACCAAACATGTAAAAACACGATCCAATTATATTATTTTGTGAAAATCAATTTTTTGAGTACACTTATACAAATAACAAAGTTTGCTTTCTAGTTTGAGTTAACAACTGACACGACAAGCAAATAGCAGCATAGTAGCAATATATTAGTTCAAAACAAATATAAAAAAAAATGGTTTAAAGACTAGAAAAACTATATAGACCTACAACCTCAAAAAAATTGAATTCAAAATTTTGAAAATTTGTTAAAATAAAAATTGTAAACGATTTTTTTTTAGGAAAAATGCCTTAATACATTACTTTAAATTAAAAACGAAAAAAGATGGAAATAAAAATGATCGCATGTCTACAAGGATATGATCAAGCAAGTCTTCAGCCAACTGCACGTCCACCTGGAAGGTAGGGTTCCACCATTACCAAGCCTTACACACGCAATGGAGCCGATGCCGAGATACGAGATGTCGGGGTGGGAGGGAGGGGGGCGGCTTCGGTTCTCCCTGTCCTGAATGCTCTGCTTTCATATTTATACAAACTTTATTGAGAATTAACGTCGTCAGTTTTGAAGCAAAGAGTCTTTAGGGCATCGTACAAAAACCACTTTTGATCGGCTACTTTTGTATCTTCAAGAAGCCACTCACAGGTGAACGTTTCAAATACATGCATTGAATTGAGGGCATCTTGAGAGACATCGCAAATGTCAAGAATCATGGTGGAGTTATACTGGATCACGGTGTTTATGCAGCCAGCAAGTAATACCGAGCCGGAGTGCACATAACGCCCGCCCTAGATTCCATTGTGAGGCCAACCAAACAAGAAGAGATCAGAGGGATGAGACCGTCCTTGATTGTTTTAGGAGTGCTCAATGGTCTTACAGCTCGCCAATCTCCAGCTATTCATCTTGAAACTATCGTAAGAATTTACAGTTTTATTTTCTAAACACCTGGCGGCTTCAATAGATTTTAGATCAGTTTCTATTACTTTACACTTTTTGGAGTTTTTTATGAAATTCTAACACAAAAGATATAGGCCAATAGGGAGTTTCTGAGTTGGGATAAATGGCTGCCGTGATAAAACGGTGCTGCTTATCTTCCAGAGAGTATCAGGGGATTTAATTCATCTACGATGCAGAGGTTGGATCTAAAAAGGGCCTTCATCAGTGTAAAATACAGTGCTCTCTTGCCGGCTGAGGTAGCAGTTGGCATTATAACTTGCCTAATCAACTACTTGAACTACATCAAGGAAATCTATGCCAGTAGTACTATCCGGCATGGACTGATCATTGAAATTTATCAATGTAATGTAAGGAGTGATATTCAATTTAGTTAATGACCAACTCATTCGCTTACTTCTATAGGACTACGACTCCACCTATAACATCAGACTTGCTCCTGCCATGGCCTTCGGTACCGATCTAGGGCTATTTGTCTACTCTCTGATGACGATTTAGGGAATAGTAACCGATGTATTCCGCACCTTCAACACTATTGGACAACAATTGTGCACGCTCTCTTCGAAAATTTCTAAAAATATCTGGAAATCGAATTTTTGCTAGAGAAACGCGTCTGGCTAGCTGGATTACTCAGGTTCTTTGAAGCGTTTAGCGAAGGCTTCATTCATACCACAACAGCAGATCTTTGAACTCAATCTCTCTACTCCAAGGACTCCTTAATTGGACTAGTACCAAGATGCTGTGAACAAACACCTCCAACCTATACCTGATTAAGGATATCGGACAATGCAAATTGCGGCCCACTAAAAATGAAGTCACCTTCAATCATTAAAGACATCAATAAGAAATGGGTCGCAACTCTGTACCAATCCATCAACCGCTCAGTTCAAACTCTGTTACTAAGTCACTCGCTAACAACAATGAATAGCGGATGAGGTCCCGCTCCCCAAGAACTGACAATAAATTAACAACCACAAGATGACGATCGAAGCACTGCCGACTCGATCTCAAACCACGAGAGGAAGACGTGGTAGCAGTCTTCAGCAACAAGGATTCTAAGTTTAGAAAGAGCCACACTACTGCACACAAGAGAGTTTAGGAAAACCGGGCATTGTGACAATGATAGACTTATTCCGTCTAGTAATTGATGCCCAGATTATCGGCGAGCAATCGCTCCTCGGAAAGGCCGACAATCCTGCGATCAAACTGGCCATATAGTTACACACTGGTGTTGTCCACTGTACTTTCAATCGAGATTGCGGTTAGAAGATGACACCGGCCAAAAAAACTTCCCCTCTACAATGGTGTTTACTACTGCATGGCTACAATCTACCACTTATAATAATATCTGTAAATATCTTGTGTGTGTGTATATATATATATATATATATATATATATATTCGAAAATAAAGGATATTTTTTAAAATTTGCATCATCTTATTGATGTTACTGATAATTACATGTAAAAGAATTGGAAAATCATCTTTAAGATCTTCAAAAGACATAATCGCAACACTTTTTTATTTACAATTTATAATAATTTTTTTAATAACGGTTATCATCTTGATATATATACACGCAATTTTAGTGCAATCAAAAAGTGAAAAAATATGTCAAGTCATTTTAATAGAATAGACACATCCTTTAATTTTAAAGTGATTGATGATATAATAGCCGTTCAATATGAGATTCCTGTGCTCTCCTAGGCTTTCATAAGCATGTTAGCTTACGAAGCTGTTGTTTTAACAATATACTAGTTTATTCTTTCTTAGTTTAAACCCCGATGGTTAATAAACACTGGAAGGCGATGTAAAGAGCAAAATCAATCCGATTTCATTAATTAATAAATTAGTTTTAAACAATTATTTAAAAAAATATATAAGTAGCACACCCTTCATATACTTAAATATATACATACAATATTTTCTTTAATTGATTCTATTTTTATTGTCATAAAACATACTCATTGTAAGATTATGTCGATATCATGCATGATTAGCTCCTTAGTAATTACTAAGCGGTAGTAGTGTAATTAAAGAAATAAAGAAAATACATTTCAATTAAAAAGCAATCAAAACTTGTTATTGTAATCCATTATATTACTAATTCACTGTTTTCAATATTTGATTTAATGTATAATACTGTATTTAATTTTCAATAAAAAAAATTTCAACAAACTCTAAATTTCTCAAATCTTATATTTGCATTTATTTGGAATAAACATACTATACGGAATTCCCGATGAAACCATTAAAGTAGTTTGCAGACTGTACAAACCAATACTATAATTTTTCCTACTGCATAAACTTCTATATATATGACACAAATTGGTTTATTTCTGAGCAGTTATTATAGACTAGTCGGATTTCTCGGTTGATTATTTTACAACTCAATTTGCTCCAATATTGCTTTTTCTCATATTGTGCGCTATAGTTTGCGACTATCTACGATCGTGCGCGCTATAAACGCAGCTGCATTTAAATTGACGTTGTTTTATTTCCACTCTCTTAGGGACGTATTCTCATACTAAAACGGACGAGGTATAACACGAGACGCGCGTGTGTTTGTGCTTCCGTAGTCGAGCTTCAGACGCACATTACACGCAGAGAATTTTCGCCCCCAAGTGAATTTTACCCGCACACATCAAGTTTGCCCGGACGAAATGTGAATCTCAGTAACAATTTGTTCCATATCTGGCCGCGATAAATCATTCTCATTCACGTGACTGACTTTATCACGGGATATGTCGAATCTAGTTTCGAAACTACGTTTCCACCGTTTCATGTGTATATAGTTGTAGGCCCATCGTATGTATATACATATATATAAACACACATATAGCTACGCTTCACAGAGTGAGAATATTGCAGTGCGCGCGGTCTGTGCGGCCGTTAGAACATCTCGAGCATGTTAGAATTGGGAATGTGTTTTATTGCCTTCTCCGCTCCGTAATACGTGCACACACACACAGCTCGTATAGGGGTGTATACTCGGCGTGGGGGTGAAAATAGTCCGGGCGTCCGTCGCCAGCGTCCGACTGCGCGCGCGTTGAAACGTCGCACAATGGTGGCCTGTCAGAGCTGAGCTAGAGCGCGAGAGCTGTATACCCCGGCTGTTATTAATCTTTGTACGTCGACATTACGGCGGGCGCCGGTATCGCGCGGAGTGCACGGTCTCTGTATGAGCCGGGCCATAGCAGGCTGCACGCCCACACCAGTGTGTACACATTCTCCCCTTTCGTGTCTGGATGAACACGTGTATAACGCGCGATATCAGTGGCGTCTGAACAATCCGTAAAGATCGTGCCGCCCTTATCTAACACTTCATTTGAGGTAATTACTGTAAAGTTTTATGTAGAAAAGAGACATAAAAGTTTCTTTTTTTTGTTTTTAGTAAAGGGATGTGATGTACATTTGCGTGTAAGCCGAATTGACTCGCAGTTGGGAACCCGACGCGTTAAGATGAGAAATAGAGCGTGATTGAAGTATAAAGATAACGAATGTTTTGAATCTCGACATTTATTGACAGTTCTTTAATATGGTTGTTGTCAAATATGTCAGATAAAATGAGGTATTAAATTGTTACTTTGTTAAATTTGAAAGAGATAACAAATTTCTACTTTTATCGTTATGATAGGAAGCTTTAAATTTTAAATACTCTAAAAATATTTTTTCTTCGAGGATTAATTTTGTAAAGTTGCAGTTAATTGAATGATCTTTAATGGATGGCTTGAAAATAGTTTCAATATAAATCACATGTTTTATTAAATATCAAAACATAATACTGGATAGATCCTTTATTTATAGATCTTGGACTACTTCATTAAAGGTAATTCAGTAAAGGTAATTAAATGGAGATGTTGATATAGTAAGAGTTGATATAAATTATTATTTTTACACTATTATTGACTTTACTTTATATATATAGTGTTTTATTTAGTTATAATTTTTTACATTCATGAATAGATATTGAAAAACTTTTTAAAAGTATAATACAATTGTGCTGTAACAGTTAAATTGACGTTTTAATAACAACTTATCATACTGCATTTAAATTGGATTTTTTTATTTTTTAAAAAGATTCAAATATAGTTATTTGTATTTTATATATACTTCCTGAAATAGACTTGAATAAATGCCTATGTTCATGAAATAAAGTTGCAAAAACACTATTATATAAAAACATAAATTCTTATAAACTGTGTTACAAATTTAGTTATAATGGTATAACATTTTTTTAAAGCAAGAATGAGTAAAATGTGATGAGAGCTAACTAAAAACAATTTTCAGTTAATTTAGCGACGTCTGAATAGCAAATAACTGTTTGTGTATTTCATGATCTTGTATTTCATTAATTGACTTTTGTATATCATAAATATCACGGGGAAATGAAAACGACGAAAAAGTTTTTCCGACAATTTAATCGACACACAAATGGTAAACTGTTCGTGTTTCGTCATCTTGCCTGTTAAATAGCTTTTGTCTGCAATAAATATTACAATATCAATATTGAATATACGTAATTTTAAGAATTTTCTCAATATAAATCAAGTCAGGGGACGGTGATATACCGGAAACGTATCTTTCTGTTGGAAACAACATAAATAGCCCAGTCCAATGACGAAACGCGTGCGGCCTGCGGACCAACCAATAAATTTCCCAGTCAGTATAAAAAAAGAGGCGGGCTCGCGTGCAGCTGAAAATCAGAAATTCTACTCACGTGTCGTAAAATTTTCGGAACAACTGATTCTTCGAGGGCAATCAATTAGTCTCGAACCGACAAATATTCTACGATACCCGCGGGCGTATATCAATCTCCCTCGTCCTCTTGCGTTTATACTCAAACTATATACGGCGGTCGCCGCTAGCGCGCGCGCTTCCCTCAATTATTTGCCGCTTTTTTACGTGCTGCTCGCAACTGAAATACGCGCCCACACTCACTTGTCATGCTTCCCGAAGCCGTGCGTATACTCTTCCGCGCGCACGCACACGTACATCGATGTTTTCGCGCGCACGCTTGCGCGAAATGCGGTTGCGCTCGTTTGCCATTTGCGCGCTTGCATACGCGAAATTCCGGTAAAAAAAGAGAGAGAAAGAGAGAGAGAGAGAGAGAGAGGGGGAGAAAAAGAACTGGGAAATGGTTGGACCAGAGAGCACATTTTTTATTTTATTTACACGTATAGCAACGCGCGTGCGCTTCGCGACAAGCTCCGCCGGACTTCCGAATGATATTCCGCATTGAGACAGACGCGCGTAAAAAAAAGCGTAGAGTGCTACGGGGAGATTCATTGCTGAGCATCGCAAACGTGCGATATTCAATTGAGAACGAGACACACCGACAAGAGCGTACTTATTTCTCTTCATCCTCGTTTCGCTCAAAAAATTGCTTGTCAATTTCGCTTGTATGGAAGCGCGATTTGTAGGCGTCATATTTCGCGCTCGTTTTCTCCACCCTTATAATGGCTTTTTAAAAATGCGCCAGTGACCGCGTGTTTCGACGATAATGAGACTAATCCTTTATTCATGAATTGTTGACTATAAGTATATTTTGAAGATTACATGAGCTTATTTACAATTATATAATTGATACTTTGTTATTTTTCTGACTTTCATAGTAATTTTTTAATTTAGTTTATTTGTAATAGTTCCATACCGGGAAATATAATTTAGAGATATTTTTGTTCATAAACATGTATAGTTTCAGAATCTGTAAATCACTTAGATCCTACGATAATTGGCTTTTTAGTCAATTTATATAAATGAAATATTCAAATAGCTATAACCAAAAAAGAGACTCTATTTTTATCCAAAATTGTTTATTTTAGACATAAAATAGCTTGTATTTCAAAACTAAAGGCAATATATCAATGAAATCAATCTATATACCAACCGATATAGACGGCATTCTATGATACAATAAAAATTAATATTTCTTTTAGTTTATAGGAAATTTTATTTTGTTTCGAGAAACAGTACTCTAGAAGCTACGATGAATTTTACTACAGTATGTTATTGTAGTAATAAAAGTTAAAACCACACTGCTGTATAGAACTCTGACTAATAGGTCCGCTCTAAAGTTTCTTGTTATAAAAAATGGAGCTATGGTTTTAAAAATAAATATGAAAAAGGGTACAGGGTTACTTGCTGGACCAAATATGCTGAAAATGAATAAATTCAAAATACACTCATGAGCATGTATGTGAGAATTAACATTTTATGTTAATACGTAATTGTATTACACCAAAGTTTTTCTACAAACTCTCGGTATATAACTAAAATGCCGCTTACATACCGCGTAACGAACCTAAATTTACCACTGAAATTTTTTTATGCATAGTTTAAAAATTACTTTAAATAGAGCGTAAATACATTCATACCATACTATTTGATATAATATCAACTTCCTTTTATAATATTAACTCCAACATCACTAAAATTTCCAAATAGCTTTTATTTATGTAAATAATTTAAATATTACCAAAATTTACCTTCAATTATATTAATGTGAAAAAATACAAAATTATCTTGTTTTAATTTATTTAAAAAAAAAATAGATAAATCAGCATAAAAGAAAAAACTATAACGTGGCAAATTGTACATTATGAACACGAAAAAAACGTGGAGCTAGATCAGTACAGCGGACTAGGTACAACTGATGCAGGTCGTATGCACCGAGCGAAGCTGTCTTATCAACCACCTTTTCGCTTCGAATGCATGTAAGTACTTAGATGCAGCAGTGCATCATGCGCACAAACCGCCTCACTTCTTTTGGGTGCTGACACTCGTATACATACGACTTGTTTCGCACGAGCATGTTGCTGCTGACAACAAATCCATCCGGCAACTCCGAATACCCAGGTTTGTCTTTTGGATACCATGTCACTAAGATAGCGGTAAAAAATTCGAGAAACGTCAGAAGAGCTTCTTTTTTTCAAGAGTATCGCGAAAATGATCAATTAGTCACCGTAAAAGTCACGTTTCCATTTATAATGTAAAATAGTAATTTTCGGCACTAGGGTGTAAAGTTTCCCCCAGTGTATAGAACATTATTTTTTTTCATAGTATGCATATCGACGTACTTTACTCATACGATGAAGAAAAGTTTATTTACTAATTTTTCAAAATATTACTTGAAATTAGAAATGTAATAATGTATTAAAAAATCAGATAGCGTAATTCACCGTTTTTGATGTATCAAAGTTTTATGTGTAAGTCTATTACAGTGCGTATATTTATTCATTTATTTGTTTATTTAAACGGGTCAAAACTGGCTCAATATACAAAACTTATACATGAGTGAAGCCAATTAGATTACGAGCGCCAAATAAATACACGCAATATTAATATCTTCTAACTAAAACATGTAATCTATGTTTGATGGTTACCATATTTGGAATAATTCTCACGTTAGTTGGAAGTGCATATAATTATTATTATGAACGCTTAATATGATTAGGGAATGTAATAGGTTTACTTTACCACCTACCCTATTTTAATGTTTAAAACATGTCGAAATAATTGGTATGGGAGTTTACTTATGTGTATTTAAATGCGAGAATAGTTCATAACATTTATGTTTAAAATGTAGAGAACTTATATATTTATAAAGCATAGTATTTTTAATATACTTATATAAATACACTATAGAATTATCATGTACTTATTTTAATACATAACAAAATTTCTTATCCATTGCATTAATTGTAAGTATTGCATAAAAACTTGTTCTTTTTATTTTTCTTAATATTATTTATCTTGTACGGGGCTATTGCTTTGATGAGTTTTTTTCCTGTCGCTTTCTCCGATTCTCTCGTAGAATATTCCGCTGCCTTGTTGACTTGGACTTTGCTCCCAAGGTATTGCTTCTGATTTGCATAGATTATTATAGCGGCCAGTGATCAATATTACGCACAACTCTTTCCAGGTAGCTGTATAAAGGAAACGAGATGAGAGCAAGACTCAAAGGACAGTGTACTTTAAGTATAACTATCTATCTTCATTTAAATAGCTACCTTGAGTTAAAAAAAAAGAGAAAAAACAAAGAAAGTAAAAAAATATAAAGTTAAAGCGTATTCTGGAAAATTTTATTTTTGTGACACAATATGAAAAAGATGCAATGCAGTGCGGACAGATAGATAGAAAAGCCGTTACGAACGAAAACCAGGAAGCCAAAAGCCTCCTGAGTATACTCCTTGTTAACGAAAATCTCAAAAGGCGATCTAGTCGCAAAATCGAACCAGACGTACAGGATAGGAAAAAGGAAAAGAGCGAGCACGCAAGAGAGACAAAGAGAGATAGAAATATAAGAATGTGGCTTCATATAATGGACGGAACGATTCAATTTTGTGAGCTTCTATCCATTCGACTGACTAGCCTGAATCGCCGTCAAAAGTTGTTGCTAAAGATAGATTAGCACTTCAGATTTATCAACTACCAACTGTCGATGGTGTACACGTGAAAGTTGAGTTTTTCTTTCAGATATTGTTGGATATAGCGAAAAATCGTTCAAATGAGCCGTATAAATATTTGCGTACTGCTGTTAGTCTTTTTATCCTTGAAACAAAAATGTTTACATAATCATGTATGTGTTTAAGATATAAACTCATATTTTTAATGATTTCTGATAATTTTGAAGTTGAATGTATTTAACATTTTTGTTTCATATTTACAATCTTATTTGCAACTGTTTTGCTAGTATCCTGGACTAATGACCATTAAAAAAATCAGTATTGTTTAAAAACAAAGAAAATGGCTTATTTAAAATTAATGTGCTCCAATTGGATAAAAGTTCCATTCACCACGTTTCCGAATTCACCACGAAATTCATTTAAAAAAATCATGCTTCAGATTGGCACAGTTACGGATACAATAAAATATGCATTAGCAGCGAACACCGTTAATACAACTCTTTAATTTTATATTTAATAAACTTACATTGTCTTCTAATATTACGATTGTTAATTTAAGCACTAAAAAGTGCTATGAAATTAAATACGAAAATGGAACTATTTTAAATACATATCTCGATTTATTGTGAAAGTATGTGAGCGATACTTATAGCTTTGCGACAAAATGAGTAATGGTCCTTCTATATTTTTCCTTTGAGCTATAGAAATATGTAAGCCATATGTATGAAAAATGTCCTTTAAAATAATCTTTGTACTGACAAAAAGGTAGAAAGATGAAAGTAAAACTCCTATGTATATATACATTCTCATAGCAGGTTTTATGTTTACTTTAAAAGTTTGTAAAGATAATCAAGTAAATATAAGATTTTTCATTTAAAACAGAGTATTTGGCTCTTTAATAGCTGAAGAATAATTAATTCAAGAAAAAGTGTATTCTTATTGCACCTGATTTTAGACATATGTTAGTTTTATTACATCATCAAAGTGGTAGAATACCTTACTTTATTTATCTTTTCTGCAATGATTTTACTTGTCTGCTATAGTTTTAGAATACAAAAAATTCATCACATTCGATTATATATTTACTAGTCTTATCTTATTTTACGAAATCTCCTACTTATCAAAGCAAAATATATAGCTATAAACAGATGTCTCAAAGCGGTTTATAATCGTGCCAGAACTTGTGCATGCAATAAAACATCCACCCATAACTACCTACGTATGAGAGCAGAATAGAAACGACCAAACATAAATATGTATGCAATTTAGCTAAACAGAGACTGTTTATAAAATGACAAAAGAAAAAGCGGAAGAGGGAAAAAGATAGATCTCATCAGATGTTAGTAAGAGCAAGATAGCGAGTACTTTAAGCCATTTTTTTCCCGCAAGCCACAATGGAGGCTAGATGCAGGAGCGGAGCTTAGCCGAGCGCTTCAAATAAATAGGATTAGTCTAATCCCAATTTCTGATCAACAGGGCTTAAGAAGACTAACCAAACAAAATTGTCTTTTTCTTTCTATATCGGAATCTCTCCCCTTTATCTAGCGGGTCTCCTATACTCGTTTACAAAGGATGACACATCTATCATGTTACTGTCTGAATTTAATGCAGCTATGTACGGACAATCATCTCTCTACTCCATATTCTTTAAATATAAAGTAGCATAAAAAGTCACTATTTCGTAATTAAAAGTCGCGCGCTTTTAAAGTAGTGGATATTTACTATTTAAGTAGAGCATATTCGCTCTTTCAAATAATAAAACAAAGTTGGCTATTTTAAAAAGTCAATATGCACTTTTAAATAAAAGATGTTACTATTTCGAAATTGCGGGGTTTCTAACTATTGAATAGTAATTTTCTTGCTGTTTTACATTTATAGAGTGAATATGTACACGGAATGCGAGAAAAAGAGTAAAAGCGAGGAAGAAAGAAAAAATAAATAAAGAAATAGAAAAAGAGAAAAAGAGAGGAAGTGAGAAATAGAGAAAAAGAAAAAGAGACAAAGAGACAGACAGGGAGATAGAGAGAGAGAAAGAGAGATAGAGAAATAGAGAGAAAGAGTGAAAGAGAAAAAGAGAGAAAGAGTGAAAGAGAAAAAGAGAGAAAGGAATGGAGATTTGGGTGGGAGAGAGAAACATGTGGGCGCAGATAGGGAAGGAGATAGAAAGAGATGGAGCCACACGTACAACTCAATTGGTCGATATGGAATCGACCTCAATTCTGGAATTCCATTTGTTCCGTCCTTATCCTAGCGCGCCCGTCGCCCGGGTCATCTATGGATGGAGCTCCCTTGCCTTCCTCTCTCTCTCCCTCTCTCTCTATCTATCTCTCCACTTTCTCCTACTACCTCTGGCGTGCTCTTCTTGCTAGCATGCGTCTATATTATCACGCGTTCACTGTTCAATTAACGGAACAACCTCCATGGACCTATTAGATTTCTCAATATCACTCCGCTTGATGATTTTGACTCAACCAAAGTAAAAAAGAGAGTCAAAGACGAAAGTATAATAAAGACATCGAATTATAATCATTAGAATGATTAATTGTGGCCGAATGGACGTGATTATGGATTTGCAGATTTTCTTGCACGTCCAAAACGTGGGATTATCATATCTTTAGAAAGCATCGCGTTTAAAAGTATTTGAACCGTAACCCATTTTTATAAATAAATAACTGTTGTGTCTTGCTAGTCAAAGGAAGTAATTGTCGAATTATAATGCATTATATGATAATACAATTATTAATAGTATTGCTTGATTTAGAAATTTAAGATAAATTCGAACCAAATCTATTTAAGATAAAAGTTGAAATGAGTTCTTTAACTATTGATTTCGTGTTTAAGCTGAATTGTAAAATTCATTAAAAGATTAATAGTAATTAAAATGAGCAAGAAAATGTAGCATAAAAATGATGCAGAGGTTCAGCTAATAATATATTGTTGAATTTATATGAAATGAAGTAACTATTTACACTGCGAAATTGTGGAGTATTAAAATACTTTTTTTGTTTGCAGCTTCAATTGTGTAATGTTCAATCGTAGTAAGTTTTCAAAATGATGTTAATTTTGTATCTGAAGAAGGATTTACTTACGTAAATACCTCTTATAAAAGTATAAAATATTCTTTTGTATAAAACTATAAAAGCTTTAAACAGCCGAGCTCCTAATGAGCTATAATCTTCTTAGAAAAGTTGTTAGATCTTCTGCGTGTATCTTATTTTTAATGAAGTAGGGTTCCAATCATACTTAGATTTTATATTTAGGTTTTCTGTACTCTAAGATAAACGAATATTTTTTAACGAACTAGGTTATGTAGATCTTACATAATCTGTTTCACAGTCAAAAACTAGATACAATAAATTTATTTTCAATCTGACAAATATAATCGATAAGTTATGGGTTTTTCATTTAAACGTCATTTTTATCAACAAATCGTTAAAAAATACTATTTTATGCAAGAATCGTTTCAAGTAAATTTCACATCCAAATTACATACATTATTTTATGTTATTATTATGTGCGTTAAGCTAATGCCTGGAGAGCATTTCGAATTCCCCAAATGCATCGTGATACTGCAAACAACAATCAGGTATGTTAAAGTAAAAATTACTCATTGCAGTAACTACGTATCACTTCACATACCGAAAATAGTTTTTCACTCATTAACTTCATTCACTAAACAGCATAAATTTATATTAGTTCTTTTGTAGGCCGTTTCTTAGAAGTATTGCTAGAATTCTTCTACAATATTACATATTTTATAAGTTCCAAAAATATGGGAATGTGAAATACCAAGAAAATTTGTCATCCCAAAATTTAATATGAAAAATATCAATTTGCAAATGCACTTGCGCCAACCTCTGATTCAATTCGTCGGAGGGTAGATAATTATTATTGGAGAACCTGCCTACTCGCTATGGGTATATTCGCCACCACTCCACTGCAATATCTGTGTAGCAGTGCGATACTCGTTGTTAAAATAGTCGCTATCGCGTCTAATTGTGTTTCTCATTAATTGGATCCTTCCGCAAAGCATTTCACACAGTTTGCGGGATAGCGCGTCCTCGAGGCCGCCTGAGGTCCCCGAGACCTTCCAATTATCATGCCCGTTATTGTGCTCCACTGTTTTTTATACCATTGCGACTGTGCCGCTTGCGTAAATATGAGATTTCCAATAAAGCCGCTTGCAGTGTACATACGGTATTGGATTGTTAAGAAATACCACGGTTGTGGGGCTGCTAATTATTTGTTTGGAACTGATTTACGGTTTGAAAAAAATAATTGGAATTTTACGGCAATTTTTATTTTATCTCGACTGATGAGCCAGCAATCGTTTTTTTCGCGGAATTATATCAACTCATTTTTGTGACTTAGTACGTGGCCCGAAACATTTTCAATATATCATTATATAGTTTTCTCGAAAATTCAGAATCAATGCTACCTCAAATTGAAAATCATACACGAAACGGTAATGTTAAGAATTACACTAATTTTAAATACTAAGTTTTTAAATGATTATTGAGTTGTTATTGTACTTATAATGTTTCAAATATCATAATTAAATAAAAAACAAATAGATAATTAGTATTCAAGCTAGAATAAATGCAGAAAACATATTGGTAAATGAATATTTACAAATTGAAAATAAATAAATTACAATTATAAAATTCAATCACTAAGAAAGAAGTTAAATGAAACATTGAAAGAAGCTCGTGCTGATACGATTAGAAAAAGAAAAACTTACAAAATTTTATCGTAGATGTCAAACATGTCAGAATTACAATTTACCTGCAACAAAAAATAATATAATTTATTATTACAGATCACACAATTTTTTGTTGTTATAATGTTCACCTTGTTATAGTAGATATTAATATTTAATAGAATGTAATTTTTGTTAAATTATAATAATACTTAATTTAACCTTTTTTCCACAACAAAAGACAACCATGTTATAATACATAAATGATTCACTTTTATAGCACATTAAATTGTTAAATGGTCGTGAAGAAAAATAATGGAAGAGAGAAAGAGAGAGAGAGCGAGAGAACGAAAGAGGATGGGGAGAGGGGAGAAAAAGGTAGAGAAAGACACTTACGTTTGTTTTACGCGAAAATTTTGGAAAATATACGTAAAGACCGCGTTTTATACTTCGCGATAGTAGACAATTACAGTATATTGCAATTATTGATTATCCATCCTCCTTCCTTCCTGCTCCCAGCAAAGGGTAGTGGATACCATTTATACCTCGGCGTAATGGCTCTCATTCCCTCTTCCTTTCTTTCTCTCTCTCTCTCTCTCTCTCTCTCTCTCTCTCTCTCTCTCTCTTCTGGTCTAGTTTAGGGCAACGATAACGAAGATCGCGAATGTACCCATAAAATCACCCTACCACAATCATGCGACCAGTTATATTGTGCAGATATCGTCGTATGCCGCGAAAGAAATGATCAGTAATCCGATTTGTGCGAGGGTAACAATAACGATATAGTCGATTTGCAAAAGGTATCAGTTTTATGTACGTGGGATATCGTCGGTCAGCTCTGATTAATATGGCCCTGAAAAAGCCTCGGGGCCAAAATGTTTGCGGTCGAACCCTATCGGTCGCTAAATGGCTATAGTCGCCAGTATCGACGTATTAGAATGATTGTTCTATTTTTATGATTTTTGAATTTCAAGAAAGGTTTGTCAACGGTTTTAAGGGTACACTGAAAAAAATTTTCACAAGAAATGTCTTTGATGGTGCATAGTATATTTTAAATCTGGGTGACATTACCTCCTGATATTTGATACAAATATTGTCTCATTTTAGTTCTGTCATCGTTTTTAACACAGCAGTACTACGGCTTTTGTATTCTTTAATTAATTCTTCGATAGACTTGTTCGTCCGTTATCTGATTTTGTATATAGATTCGTTTTATCGGTTCTTGCACATGTACATGAATTTAATCGTTGTAAATATATTGATGATAGATATTTATACCATCGAGAAGATTCCAAGAAAATATAATCACGCGGTCGTTCCTAAGGCTCTTTTTATACTTGACTTCGGAGCGCTCCCGCGCTCCTTGATTTTCTGTACTTCTGTATTCGAAGAAAACTGTACATATTGCTATAATTATCTCAAAGCATACGTTCAGACTATGCCTACTTCACCAATTAGCATGGTTTTAAAATATTTATATTTATCTTAATATAATTTAAGTTTTTAAAATACATTTATTATGCACCATTCCAAATTCATGCATCTTAATGATCAGTTTGGAAATTTTTTTGTCAAGATTACTTTGTTAAATAGAATACTTTGTAACGGTGCAATTTTTGTATACAGTTCAAAGGTATAATAAATTTCAATGTTTAGAACTTCTCTGATTTGAAATATGCCATTTTTGGAAAATGTATGTATATTACACAACAAGGGAGGTAAAAAGCTGGCCAGTCCAGAGCACGTGTAAATTAGCAAACATGTGCTCCGCGGTGGTCCTCTTTATCCCCATGTTGCGTATATGATTTTTCATCATACCCGGGCCGAAAATATTACATTCGCGTTTTGGAGCCGGGAGCGAATGTGGCAGTTTCAGCTAGGGTATAGTGAAAAATAATTGTTTTCGTCATCAGGTTTAACGATTGATTAAATATAAGAGCAGTTGTTTCGCCTTCATTTTTTTTGTCTCGGATAATATTAAGGTGATTAAACAATATAAGAAAAATATTAATAAAAAATTAATTTTGGCCATTGAGAGGTTCCCTAAAAAGTAGAGCATAATCTTTGTACTAGTAATTTGGTTTTTCTGCAAATTTTGTCGAAAACAGTAGGATAAAAATTAAGTTTTTAAAAGAAAGAGATTTTAAAAAATTGAAAACAAAGCCGACATGCTGTACACGTTCTTTCATTCTGGACCAAGGAAATCAGTTTGGCGGACCCTGCAAGTGCGCACAGTTAGATGTTGCTAAAGAAAAAAAATCTGCTGAATCTGCTAGAGAATCTGACATTTTTGCCAGGGACATATTGCATATGCAATTCATTTATGAGAAGTTACGCTGTTCCATTCGACTCGCTATAATTTCATTATCATTGATTTTATCCCTATAAAGTTTTTATGGCAACTTCTAAAAGACATTTTGCTAGTCATGATTTAACTATTAAATATTAATATTTAATAGTTAAAGAAGATTTTGGCGAAGTTTAAACTCTTTAGATGTTCAGGCTGAGTGATACGATTTTTATAACTGCTAATTATTGGGTGGCGTTTGCCGTCTAATGAGCACCGTCGGCTGCCCCGTTATCCCCGTCTATTTGTTCACAAACATGAAGATTTTTGATCATCCTTAGAACCGTAAGTATTGAAATTTTGTAGATATCTTCTTTTACAATAAAATTTTAATACTAAATAGATTAAATTGTAAAGTAATTTGTATGAAATTTTTTGAAAATAATAATAATTAATATAATCGTGTATATATAAAGAAATTTATTGTTGGTAGTATGATGAGGGACCCTTGCATGAAGCGCTCATGAAAATGATAATAAAAGAAACGCTGTAGACCTTACCTATGTAGAATATAATACTACTCTCGCTCATACATTCACTCGCAATATACATTCATTAGCGGATTTGACTATACTTATCGAATAGCATCCAATTCTGATTTCTCGCCTTGCTCGATTTTGTTTCACGGCGGTGTTGCGGTTTGGCCGGACTAAATACTTTCGTTTATTGAGTTTGGCGAGCGGAGTTGACAGCCTGGAATATTGGTGATCAGATATTGTGATGTGCGGCATAAATCCTCCAATTACTCCAACTCGACTCTTTCTTTTATCTGGATGATGCACTATATAAAAAAAACTACCGCGAGACTAAGCACCTATATTGTATAAATAAATATAAATGCTATACTTAAAATTCTTACCCCTTTCGGGTCGTGAGCGGTGTCACGGCGATTGGGTGCAGTTCTCCTTGTAAGCACATGAGCCAACTGACTTTTTGGCCTCCTTGCTACTGTCTGACCCTCAATCAACTTTCTCGCACTCTCCAGCCGTCAATTTACTCAATTGGTCTAACACTGTCTATAGACACAATAGACCACGCCTTTCAATACGCACTCACACATATTGTATGAAACGAACAATTACAAAAATCCGTTTAGAGCTGTTACAAAATTTCAACGTGAAAGAATCAATGGAAAGGAAATGATTGGTAGTTAAATAAAACAGAGCACCTCTCTCATAGCTGAATCACATTCGTTATACAATACTGGCAAAAAATGTCAGGTTCCCAGGCAGATTTGGCAGAATTTTTTATTGTATAAATTATATTAGTAAAACTAAAAAATAGTTATTGTTATATGACTGACTAGAAAAAATATTATTCGGTAGAAAACCACTAGTATTTATTCTGATGAACTTCTACAAATCAGGTCTGGACAACATTTTTCCCATTTTTTTTTATTATCGTTTCCTTCTTTTTAATTTCTGAATTTATATTATCTGGTTAGGTATATAATACTAAATAAAATATCAATGGCTAGAATTTTTTTTTTAATATTTTGAGAAATGCTTCAATTTTTGATAGATTTGTAAATAGTACCTAAATATTTTTGTCGATATACTATGATATGATTATTACTCTCTTAGACAACTTGCATACATTTAAACTACATTTTATATTCTATTATGTACGTAGAAATTAAATCAGAAAACGTAAAAAAATAGGTGAATAAGGTGCCGCAAACCTACGAACTAGTACATTGCGGACCAGTTATTCTTCTGCTGAGTCGACGGTCTTTCGTTTTCTACATTGTGTAAACGTCGAGGAAAATCTCCGTGGCACCTCCTACAATCCGTAAATGCAGACCCCAACGTTTCTTCGTCAATAATGTAATCTTCTTTATCATCTAAGTGGACATTAATAGCCCGCATCTCAAGGGCCTTTGTGCATAAAAAAGTCTTTGCAACTCGTTTGAATCATATACAACAGTGAAAAATTTTTAAGCAGACATTAATGAAGTCTGCAGTTTGGGACACAAGTTTCCTTAACAACTCTAATAGACATTAATAATTACAGCCTATTGTTTCGGAAAAGAAAAAATAATGGGAGATGTATGTAACAAAATCGAACAGTTATCAACCGATCAACTTCAACTCTAAATCAACGCTGCCACCATTCTGTTACGTACGAAATAATTAAATAAAGCGTGAAAAAATAAATTTTGGGTCAGACACAAACGCACAGACTCACAGTTTGTACTTTATTTTCATGCTTCACAACGGAGCTAACGTCGCAATGCCACGACAAGTGCACCGCGAGTCAGTTATGCATATGCTGAGTAGACAATCTTTCGTTATCGACGTTTTCTAAACGTGACAATACCGAGCAAAATTTAAGCATAATAACTCGCTCCGTTTCCCAGTCTGAAAGAGATAAAATTCTGATGTGCACATACACGCACACATGCATGCGCTGTCCCGAACGCACACCATTTTCTGAAAAAAATCTATATTTCAACTGAAGCAGGTCAAAAAGCATCGAAAATAACGAAGCCCAGGATTTCAAACATTTCTTCGATAAAAAGGTTTTTTTAAGGAAAGAAAAGACTCTTACCGCATTCGTCCGGATTTCTATTCTGCTTTATAATCCGATTAATAAAAAGAATTATTTACTCATTATCTAATAATTATTTTAAAATCCTGCTTTAAATATTCTCATCCTTTCTGAAAACAAAAGTCGCTGTTCTTACACAAACTTATTTTAGTTATTACGCAGTTCGTAGTGTTAATATGAAAGAAAGTATTCGGGTTTTAAATCAATAAGCAGATATAATATTTATTATTTAAAAAATAATTTTAAAGTAAATTATCTGCATTTTTTAAAGTAAATTGAAGTAGGTAAATGTATTCTTAGAATAATTTTTCACAAAATTTTTTGGAAAGTTAATTTTGCATTAAGAATTGAATAGTGCTTCGTTATCTTTAAATATTACGCAAGGGCTTTTAATTTTTCGCTTATATCTATGCGACCATTAAATTAATATCTACTTTGATTTCACACAATCTCGACTTGTTGTTTATTTCTTAAAATATATAATTTTATACACACAGATTTAGCACTAAGCTAAAACTTTAATAATTAAATGAATATTACGACTCAGTGAGTTCTTCAAAGTTCGAATTTAATAGTAGTGTCACATAAAGTGAAGATAAAAATATAATAACTAATCACCGCAATTTTAATTGAACTTTCTGACTAGTTATCCAATAATCCTTTTTCAACGTCCTTTATCCTAGGCAAGATTTGAAAGGTGTACGCATAAAACGTATCACTGCTATCAATTCCGACTGCATGTAAAATGGTTCACTTTATACGAATCTCGTGGAAATGGAGAGAGACCGAGAGAGAGGGAGAGAAAATAGAGAGAGAGCGAGAGAGAGAGAGAATAGAGAGAGAGAGAGAACGAGAGAGAGCACGAGAGAAAAAAGAGCCGTCGTCATTTTATTTCAGTCACTCTCTTACTCTCTTTCCCACCCATGCGCGGGGTGGAAACACTGTCTCTCTTTTGTATGAACAACCTTTAGACATTTCGCTTTGGCTCTTTGATCTCGTATGCAAGACCATTTTCCCTTAGTGCCGCGTACGCATCTAAGGTACTTTGTGCGATTTTACCCAGGAGAGATGGACTTTTTTAGACTTTTTAAGGAATTTTAAGAGTGTGTCAGAGAGAGAGAGTGGGAGAGAGTGGGAGAGAGTGGGAGAGAGTGGGAGAGAGAGAGAGAGAGAGGGGGAGAGCGGGATCGTACCTAGTAAAACAGAATAATTAATAAAACACCTCGTAACACGCAGTGCACGTACCGAACTTTTTTATTTAGCCACGGAAGAGCCTTTGTGTGCTAGCGCCTTTCATAAAGTCCGAACTTAATTTCAGAAGCACTAAAAAACTTCTTCTTGCAATACATGGCTCCCCTGCATTCTTTCTTCTCTTTATCTCTTTATCATTCGTATATTTTTTTCTTCTGTCTGCCACATCTCTACTTATAAATAATAATTTGATATTGAAATTGCTACGACTTTGTCCTTTAAAGCATTATACTCGTAATTATATCAACTATAGAAACTTATAATTTACTTATTCCAGTAGTAAATTAGTATTTTAAATCTAACCCAAGATTATGCATTACAGTTGGAAATATTATAAAACTGATTTTTATTAAAAAATATTGGTAATATTTTTCACTATGTTAAGATAAAAAATTTCACATGAAGATTATAAAACTATGCTAGGAATATTTTAAGAAATGACGGTAAATTTTTTTTAATCAGAATATATGATCCTTACAAAGTTACGTCTGAAATAATATCATGGGATTAGCATGAGCCCTTCCTGCTTTTTGCACTATATTTAAATCAATCTTTACGAAGAAAATTCATAATCACTAATAATATAAAATGATTGTGAAAACATTATTTCAACGTAATGACTAAAATATACATTTCAACTGGAACACTTTTTTTAACAGAGTGCGCCCTACTCATTTCTTGATTGGTCCTCTGCCGGTGCGAAATATATGCATGCTCATATAGTTTAAACCGTTTTAATGTGGGTTGGGTTTTACGTGTAGGTTGTTTTCGAGGGTTTGTCCCCTCTCCTAGTTTTTTGCTGAATATATGGTGGTCACCTCGTAAAGTGAGATAGTTACATTTGCGAATCGATGTCTAATGGGCGATACTATAACGTATGTAAAAATTAGCCATCAAGTAACGGAAAACGTGTTTAAAGGTGGGAATAGAATTATGAAATACATTATTAAGTATTAAGAATATCAGTTGTATTTTTTTACAAACGTCTCTTCATCCCAAGACCGAACCTTCTCATATGTGGTGCTTCGGTACTTGACTGATAAAAATACATAATAAATCACTTTACACTCACTACACGTGCTTGTAAAGGGGTAAAAGAAAGGCTAGTGGCTCATTGGAAGAGGTAGAGAGTTCTAAAAATGGCCACCCGAGATCTGGAAGGCCTTAGCTTATTCGTTTTATAATTAACTAGCAGTGTCAGTGCATGCTGCGCGCGCCCTATCGTGGGCTAATCACATTTTACGTGTTCATTTCAAATCGAGTCCAGATGAAGTCAGCCTAAGTTCCTCCCATAGGAGATGATATGAGTATCCCTCCTAACCTTAAGAACTCATATGTATTGCTCAATCGTTTCAGTTTTAGTCCCTATTCGTCAGACGCGTCTATAGGTATACTACCAAATAGTAGTCTACATGAGGTTGGGCTAAGCTCTCGACTAATCGTTTGCAAAGTATCTCAGTGGTGTATGTCCTGATAAATCGAAAACTTTAATAGGCTTTGTTGACTTCTTTAATAACTTGTTTTACATGCGGTTTCCAAATTAACTTAATATAAAGTGTTACACCTTCGCTACTGCATGGGATAAGCATCTCAGTTCCCATTCCAATGCGCAGAAAGTTCATTGAGATAACAAAATCAATATTCCTTTCAGATTCAAATATGATTGTTTTAGTCTTGTCCATATTGAGACGTAGACCAGAGCTCTTTCGTCGCATCTAACAGCCGAGCCGATCAAGATTTTATCTTTGATGGCGTGACGATAAATTTGAAGAGCATCCGTGTGAAAAATATGTTTGGTCAAGTGTTTTTTTCAGCATCGCCTTTGCGTTTACAGGTTTCCGTTAAATATTGCGTCAGATGTCTTAAAAGGATGGCGATGGCTCCGTCTTTTAAGTCCTTTTTATGATTTCTCCGAAGAGAATTCTGACAGAGATTTTTTATGATTTTTACGATTGCAGCCGAGTGGAGCATCGCCCTCTGGTAAAGAGTTGTAAAATCTGATGTGACCGGGCTCACACACATTCCTATTTATGCACCTATACGAATCAGCGATGTTTAGAATGTAAGGATATCAGTGACTGACAGTGTTGCCATTATTTCTTCTAGTTTCTAACCTGTCCACTCAGACTGGTAAAATAGGGTTTCTTCCTATGGATACTCTGCTTCTATCAAATTATATTTACTGCTCTCTAAAGTTGAATTAGTGAAAAATCCACTAAAGATTAGTTAAAATTGCTCCACCGTAACATTAGTGAATATTCACTTATGATATAGTAAATATTCACTAATTCTTAGTGGAAATACATAGAACTATTCACTAATTAAAAAAGAGGAGTTTCCCTATTTTGAATAGTGGATATGTCCACTGAGAATTAGTGAATATTTACTATTTTATTAGTGAATATTTACTAATGTTTCGGTGGAGCAATTTTAACTAATATTTAGTGGATTTTTCACTAATTCAACTTTAGAGAGTGCTTACTTCTTGGGAGAACACGTACTGAGATGAGGAGTGATGCTTCAGCCCTTTTCGTATTATTGTCCGCTACAATAATTACGTACTCTTGCCTCGATCTTTCTATTCAATTCTTACTTTGCTATACATCTATCGTCTTTTCAATTTTACACCAATCTAATCTTCTCTAGAGCAAAAAACGTCATGTGAGGTACAATCTACTTTCTCACCCTTATCGAAAAGTACTATTCATCTTTTTTTTTTCTTCCAATATAAACTAGTATCAGAAGGTAAGACGCGCCTGATGTGTATATATATTACCTACATTACAATAGAAAATACTGTTTTTGAAAATGAACTTGTCGACATAAGTATACTAGTAAGCTATTTTCAAAAGCGCTGACACTTTAACTAGACGGGGATGAAAATGGAGGAGGAAAAAACCTCTCCATAAACTTACCAATTCACCGTGCTCATACGAACTATACGTCATTTTCTAATGTATAAGCATACATTTTTTATTATAATGACTTTGTTTTTTATAACGCTGGTGGTGGTTATTTTTTTTTAATTCCTAAAATATAAGGAGGTAGTTCCGCATGTGCGCACACGAGCTACGGGAAACGGTTTTGCTCGCCGTCACCCTATGTGTCGTGTATAAGGTCGCGCTTCTATGCGCACTTGGCCCTTTTCTCCTTCGAGAAAGAGGTGAACATGTACTGCGCGACGCCACAGCCGCTACCACCGCACCGCCACCACTTGAAGGCTGAGACACGCGTCACATCCTGCTTTTCACTTCTAACCGAGACGACATGAGTCAAGAGCAAAGGAACGGCCTTGCACTCGGTCGCGAGCAAAAAAAACGTGACAAAGAGAACCACATATTCTTCTTTTTATTCTCTGAAAGGAAGGGCAACAGTTTTGAAAATTCGATAAAATGGGAGTGAATCATAGTCATGGTTGGTGAAAAAAAATTATTACAGTTTTAAAAGTACGAGCATTGAGTTTTTAAAGTTATTATAACATGCAATAATAAAGATAATATGTAGCATTGAGTTTTAAAAGTTATGATAACATGCAATAATAAAGTTAATATGTACCTCGATATTTTTTACTAAATTTCTTGAAAAAAATTACACGTTAAAAAACTGTATTGTTTCATCTAATACAATACTTGAAGCGAAAAACTTATACAAAAAGAGCTAGACACATTGGAAACCTAAAAAAAAGAATTTAATTTAATGAAAAAATTTGTTATTATGCTACAATATTTTTTATAAGAATATTTTTACCTTACTTCACAATTTTTTTGCAACTCTTGTCTGCGCGAAGCTCTACATATTTTTAATTTTAATCTCTTATGTGATTATAAACAATTAACGTAAAATAGGCTATTTCTCTTAGGAGGTACATCCAAACATTTTTCAAAAGTGTAATATATGTGTGTAGTCTCAGTTAAATTATTTTTGTAATAGCCTTTTAGTGATTGGACTATAAATTAAATAATAAGGATCAACACTAGATAAAAATGATGTCTATACTCTTATAATAAACGTTCAGAATTCAGATGTAAATCTACTTCCAAAGGAAGCGTAGTATGAGCTATTGTGCAGAAGAACGTTAAAATCCTTGCTTCGGTCAGGAAGCTACTATCATTTACCATCGACTGAATCTCACCAGGAGAGTGCACTACCTTCGGGTCTTGAAATTGCATGCAGTTGAGCATAGCACTTCCTTTCGCCATAAAAAGATGAAATCTAAAACCCAACCCTAGGGTCTAACGCTGAAGGGTTTTTTGTAGTAAAACTGGATAGTCTGGAAAATTCGATAATATTAATAAGTACATGAAAGTACAAGGTTCAGAAAATATATATATTTCACACTTTAAGCGTTTGTAATAAAGCAGATATTATGTATATTTTATGTATTACGTAAAAGCTTGTAAAAATCATAAGTTACACGGAATTAATACTAAAAGAATAGACCTTTTATTTTATACATATTTAATTATCAAGAATTTAGAATTATTACACATATTTTCTAGTATAATTCACAATTATTAATTATTTTCATTCAGGAAAACGAAAGAAGCTGAAATAGATTTATCATTAAAAAGGGTAGAATGCTAATGGAAAATTGATATTATTACATTGAATTTACTGTAATGATATTTAATTTATGTTGAAAGTATCCAATGCTTATGCAATATAAAAATCCCAGTGCTCCATTTAATCGATTTTGCAATGATATCTTAGAATATGAGTAAAATAGTCATACCTTAAATTTCTTTGGAGTTTCTGATTTCTGTTTGCACTTGATATTTGTTGTAAAAAAATGTTGTTACCACTGTATTGACACTGCAGTAAAAAAAAACATTTGCAGAATGCAAACATTATCTATTGCATATAAAATTTTTCACAAAGATAATATTTTCTTGTATGTACACGTTCAAAAGCACTTCAAAAACAGATAGATTCTGCTTTGCGTATTTGATAGGTTGTGTACATTGTTGATTTCCTTCCCATCTGAAGCAGGAAATTTGTTGGGAAGCTTATCCTCTGCATAAGATCTATTATTCTTTCTGACGATATTTTCACTTGTCACGTGTTTTCTTTACTACAAATCTAATATACATTCAAAATATTACTTCTACATATCAGTAGCAAGTGAAATTTATTTTTTGCAAATTATTTTGTGAACACAAATTTAAAGACGTCAGATTGATTTAAAAAAGTCCTTATTCACTCGAAAATTGCGAACGAAACATATAAAGAAAATATCAAACGATTTTTTAAATTTATCGGCTACTCAGATTAAAATCAAAAGAAAAAAAAAGGTTGCCCGGAACTCATCCATTCTCGTGAGTAAAAATGTGACGATATCGAAAAAAAAGTATGATCAGGTGGCAACGTTGGGTATGGCCTCACGTCGTAAGAACATAGATTATATCGTTTAATAAAACAAGACGTCAGCTCTTCGTCGGCGGAAGTGGAGGAGAAAAAGAGCAAAGCTTACGGGTAACTCAAGAGAGAGAGAAGGAGGGAAAGGGAAATGAGGAAGAGAAAGTCGGGCAATTTCGCTAGGGCAATTTTCGAACGCACGCGCACGCGCGCTGACTGCTTTTTCTTCATTTTTTTCTCGTCTCGCACAAACGGCCCTAGTGGCACTCTAGCTTTTCGCCTGCATGCACCCCCCGTGAACGTAAAATAAGGGAGCGCGAGAGAGAAAAGTAGAGAGGGAGAGAGAGAGAGGAATCTGAAAGGCAAACTCTCACTCACTGCTGGGCTTCCCTTTTTCCGTCGTCACTACAGATGAAACTTATCGCTCGCAATCTCTCTTTCTGCCGTTCCGCTCTCGGGTCCTCTATGTAGCCAGCAGCGGCTAGCGACCGCCCACCCTTTGGTCAACTCATTCTCACTCTCTCGCTCTATCTCTCGCTCCCTCCCTCTCTCTCTCTCTCCTCCCTCTCTCTTTCTCTTCCTCTTTCTATCTCTTCGCCGCTATGCGATGCCACTCTCGCTCTTTTAGTAGCTTTCGCACGGGCCACTCGAGCGAGTTTGCCGATAAGGGACGGTAGTGGCTGCTCTCTGCCTCCTCCACCCATTCTCTCTCTCTCTCTCTTTTACTTTCTCAGTTTAATTATAATCGAGCTACTTATCTAAAGAGAATTTCGAGGGTGAGCTGTGACTTTTGGAAATTCAGCAAAGGAGAGAGAGAAAGAGAGAAACATTAATCGTGTTATCAGAGATTTAATTAGATTATTGTCAGTAAGGGACGGAGGGGCACTATATACATTCACCACGCTTTCTCTGACATAGCTTTGTGCTTAAAGCTTTTCGCCGTCACGTGGATAATTTGATACAGCTCTGAGATAGGCTAGAGGATCGTCGATAATTTATCGATAGCAAGCACGCATTTAATGGGCCTGCAAATGTTTCTGATATAAATTGTTATACTACGGTTACCTTTTAATAGAACACTGGTATTATCCTCAGGCATTAATTGAATAGGAATCAATAGAACCTATAAAATTGATTTCTTATCAAGACGTTTTTAATTTCTGTTAAACAGTGCAATTTTGAATACAATAAATACTACTTTCAACTAGGGAATAATTCTCATAAGATTACAGTGGAATTTTATGCCGCAGTAAGAAGTAAAATATTACTTAATTTAACATTTATTGGGTTAATATATTTTTTTGTAATATTTGAGATTTTCTAGAGATACGATTTATGTCCATAAGTAACTACGCAAGTCCGAAAGAGTTAATTGCACGTTACTTACTATTCCCTAGAAGGGTCACCTTTTCGGACAATAAGGGATTACACTCAATTGAGTGTAGGTATACCCAGTAGAGCATTTACTCGTATCCGAATCAATATCCAATTAAGAGTTTTTTGGGTGTTATTTCCAGTGTTAGCGAAGTGTTACTAGAGTGTCATCTTGAGAGTTTTCTCAGTGTATTTTAAGAAGTTTTTTCCGTAAGGGTAGACTGGTCTTTTGATGGTTAATCATGAGATACTTGATACACTTGCAAGAAGAGTATATCTTTGAATATATCTTCGTTTTCCTTCGAATTTATTGGAGTTCGAGACGAGGCATTCATAAATATTGATTTATTTTATAATCTGAAAATGCTTCGAGTTTCATTTATGTTACTATTGGTAACTGTGATCATTTATAAACATAAACTAAAACAACATTTTGGTACATACTAAGAAGAAAATAAAAAAACTTATCGTTTACTTTAATTTCCTTTTTTTATAAATAATACCTAAGTAAATATTTACAAAGCTACAAAAAATAATGGAATTACATAAATTTTCATTGGCTTATTTAAAATGCAATATTTTATATATAAGCTATCTTTTTAGAAAAAAAAATCACTGGGATTACCTAAAGCTACTAAAATTTATTTTTAGATACCAGGAATCGTCTCCCGAAATCTCAGTAAAGTCTTTTCCCCGAAGACTTAACATCACTCAGCAAGCACGAACCGAATACGAGTATTACAATCGCAGAGATCAAAAATAGCAATTTCGTACCATATATTTTTATAATACACATCTTTTACGCATTTATTGTGCCTAAAAAGTAAGTATAGAATGATTATTTTCACTTAAGTCATCATAGATCAATTTCACCGAAAAAGATAACTGTTTTAGATTGTTTGTGGTATCGGGATTATAGTAATCTAATTATCCAAAGCAAGTATTATCAAATACCCTGAGAAACAATATCAGAAAGGTGTAGTTAAGATATGTGTTAATATCTTCACAGTTTTTTTCTTACTTTGTAAGATTGTAAACAATAAAATTATATTTGGCATAATTTTCTAAAAAAAGTTAGCATAATAATCAAGAATAAGAATTTCTGCAACAATACAAATAACTAATAAAAGATAAATATATTGCTTATGTATATGAATAATTCTACAGATAATTTCTCTCATACGTTTTTAAAATACACTTACAACTTTTTTCGAAGGCATACTCATCGGACAAAGTTTTTTCAGTTCTTTAGGCCTTTCAGAAAGTTAAAAAAAACAGGTTAGCTGAAAATGATTTCAATATTAAAAATTGATTAAAAGTAATTCTAATTTGATTCTAAATCATTCCACCAAGAATAGTTCAATATAAATTTTGGAGGAAAAGATAAAACTTGAATGGGAGACAATTTCAAACCTTTTTTTTAGATTTAAAAATATTAAAATTCCTTTTAAAAAAGGAAACAAAGAATAACAAATTTAATACATTCACGTTTACAATATTTTGTGTATTTTATAATAGTATTATTTATCGTTGGTGTAGCAACGAGAAATTGGTAGCGAAAAATTGAAAAATATTTGTTGCAGTCGAAAATAAAGTTTTTGAATGGTATCGACTCTTTTAAGAGGTTTATTCAATATTTGAATATTTGTTCAAAAACGTATTACACCGCTTTTAAAAAGTTTCTTTGTTTCATTTTATTTATTTTTTTTTTCGACAGATATTTTGGAAGAACAGTTTAATGGGCATTCCCTAACGTGAACATATCGAAACGTTCACACTGCGTTATGCGCAAATGAATGGGGGAAACGCGTACACTGATGTTACCGTACCCCAAACTACAACTGTGACCCGAATAATTAGTTGCACATGGTCGACATTTAATAGTTTCATTTCTAGGCGTAATGGAACTAGATAGTATTCCGCATTAGCCATTTGTTTCTCTGGGGTGTGCACATCTGTAACAATCTCAGTGTATTGAGCTAGTGCGCTACGCTATACGTATCCAAAAATCCGGGCACCCTCCGCAAACTTCCCCTCGACGTGCCGCGTTAACTCGGATGAGTCATCCTACCTCTGTTATACGAGCTTATAAATTCTAGGTAAAGCACCAATGAAATCTTCGCACAGCGGCAACAAAGCACGAATTGTCGAGGGATTTGAAAAAGTCATATTTCAACGAGTTAACAGTGCTATCAATTTGTAAAATTCGAATAATGCTAAGGGTGAAGGTTTATAATTATTACTCAAAGTTATAGATATTACAATTTCTTTCTCTCTTCCTCCCAAGAATTGGAAATAATTAACTTCATACTTTCTTAGGATCACTGTTCACATTGAAGTACTTCTTCTTGGAACGTAATACTTATTCACTATCACTAAGTAAATAAAACTGTCTAGAAATTCAATGAATCTTTTATATATCGGTGCCAAGTGGTAGCCAACGAACTTTGTCTGGATAGAACTTGCAATAATTGTTTTCCATACTTCGTTTCTGATGAATATGTTTCGGAAAGCAGAGCTGCCTAAAAGCAAGTTGATTAATCAAATAACTTTTAGTCCGATCTTAAATAGCAAGATAAAGTTATCGTAATTGAGTTTATTTCAACTAAACAAAGTTTAAATAGAAAATCATGTTCACTAACATCGCAGCAAATTTACTCGTGAATTTGAATACTAATTATTTATCTGACATATACTGCTAATGATTAGCGAATTAATTTATTATTATGAATACAAGAACAAATTTCATGCCCATTATCATTGTGAACATCTAAGAGTTTCTTTGAAAAAGCACATCCTGAAATATTTGACGTTTTTACACGGTCACAATCTGAAAAAAAAGTTTACGGCATTTAGCACTCTCATTCCCTCCAATTTATCTTGCGTGCTCCCCACGAAAATCCTCCTTTATTGCGCTGCTCCAAAACCCTCGCGACAATCTTATCACATAAATAAGTAAGCCGAAAGAGTTTGCTTTTCGCCAAAATTCTATGCATAAATTCCAGTTGTCTACGAAATCCGTAGTATAGTTCGAATATTTGCCTCGCGCTTCCGAAAAGACATGTAAATTTCGTCTTTAATGCGCAAACGCCACATGTCTACACGATGGTGGAAAGTAAAAAGTAAGAGCTAAGCTTACCATCGACAGCGCAGCAACGGCGAAACCATATAAATAGCACATTGTCTGGCAGGAGTCAGCGATACTAGTGATGGAAAATACTTAAAGATTTTATCTATATGAAGCCACGAAAATACAAAAGACTGATGCTATAGCGTCTAACATAAGTGCACAACCATTCACCGCAGAATAAAGTATGCAGAAGGGGGCGTGTATCTTGTGTTCTTAAGGGAAGACAAGGGAAAAGGAGCGAAAAGGGGAAGAGAGATAATCACGGCCCCGAGCTGCTCTCGCGCATCTGCTGGCTTCATAAAATATTCCTTGTCGCAATTGCGCTTGCTCTCCCTCCCTCCCACTCTCTCTCTCTCTCTCTCTCTCTCTCTCTTGCACTATCTGGTATGATGCGGTAGTAGCGAGCTCACGCTAGCGGTCGACGGAGGCGAGAGCGGTAGCAGGACGGGAACACATTCGGCAACATGCGGTTAGTCACGCGTGTCAAATAGGAAGCCTAAACAGATTACACGCTGATTGGGTGGCTCGCATGGAACCGATTCCCTGTCTCACTTCGATATCCTCTGTCTTTGTCCGACCAGTCTGTCGCTTCGACTCTGTTTATTGTCAGCTCTCTCTCTCCCCCACTCTCTCTCGCTTTCTCCCCTGTCTCACTCGTTGGTTCTTTCGCTCTCTCTATCCGTTCTTGTATTATCCAATTCTCGTTCATTCTGCAACCCTTATTGCACGCCCACCGCTCGACCGTCTGTTTTCCTTCACGCGTTTTCATTCTTTCTTTTTTCATATACGGCTTCATACTTTTTAAAATATTATTATTAGATATTTCCACAAATTGGTTGCATGTACAACAATGCACAATTTAATATAGCTATAGAGTTTTTAAAATGGACAAATTCTATTAAAATAAATAAAATTGTTGTTAAAATAAATTGTATACGATTTAATTAAGAATATTAAAAATATTATTTTTAAATAATTCTCACTTGATACTGTATATGCTTCAAGATTTCATATTAATTTCATAAATTGCAAAAGGCCTTCAAGATAATGTAACATAAATTTCAAAGCAAGTGAATCCATGAAAAGGAAATTGTAGTGAAATTTAACGAATTTTTTTAGTACAGGTCGTAAGGTTGAAATAGATTTTGTCATATCTAGAAAAATGTTCTATTACGTTTCTTATATCATGTTTTACAGTCTGCAATGGCCTTACTATACAACATTGTAATTTTCATAAAGCATTTTATAATTTTTACTGAAACGTTTTGTTAGTTTATTTTTTTATATTGCTTACTAGTATTCAGAGAAATTGTATTCATCTATAAATTAGTATATCTTTCCAAAAAGCTCATTCTATTGATGTATTAATATAAGTGTAAACTCGATTTCTCCAGGTTATTTTGAAGCAATTGAACATTTTTTACTTCATAGTTATTGTTGGTTTATTAAAAAAGATATTTTTTCGCTCAAGTATATTCATATTTGAGGACCTATACCAATTGAATATGAAAACAATGTCACGCCTTACGAAACAAAATAATCCTCAAATCAATAATTTCCACAATTGGAACGCGGTAATACCAAATATTAAATTTTGGGATCATAAATGACAATAAATAGGTATAGCTATTTTGTTTTTCGAGCAAACAAATTTAAAATATCAACATATATCACTTTTGCGCTTAGTGAGAAGTAAATATAAATAATATCCGGTATCAATATTAATACAAGCTCTCGATGGCCAGTCCTTGCATACATACAGGGCAGACATGTCGGTGAATTGTTCTATTGGAAACTTTCTTACAGTGCAGTGTGGAAGTTCACGAGCAGTTGGAGATAAGAAAACACCTCTCCTAATCGTTTCACATTACCCACGATTACCTAAAGTTCACATATCGGGCAGTTGGCACAACTTCACTTGCAGACGTCAAAATTGCCCATTTCATTGAGAGCTGCACTTCAAACGTTCAGATTTAGCCGGCACAAGCGCAAACTCTTAGCTGACACAAACACAAACACACAGGTGGTCTCTCGTACGTATAATGAAAAGCCTCCTTCTTCTACGATGTGCGTTGTTACGCGTACGCGCGTGGACCCAAACGACCGTTATTATAGTAATTATGCCGTTCTGTCTTTTTTCCCCCATTTCTCTGTCAAAACTAAGATTTTCAAAATCACACTACAAGTTGTTTAAGCTGAACATATAAGTACATACACGTACATCGTCACAACATCCGCACCCTCACATCCACACACTCATATACACACGTGCATACACTACATGTACAAGTAGTACAACGCTTATTGATCGCTCGCTACAGCTACTTTATAACAATTCACGCTCATTAAGCTAGCATTATAACAATCCGAATTACAAAATAGGCGCGTGATAGGCGACGGCAACGGGTTGTGGCCGCCAAGTACTTGAACTAATTTACATACTTACGACTGGATGCAGCAGTTCAGGAGGTCTTATAACGAACGCGCCCGGGGATAAAATAGCTGCCTAAGGTGAATCGATGAAATTTATCGGAAGTCGTTGAACTTTCAGGCTGATGCCAAGGGAACGGCCTGACAACTTTTTATAGAGCTATCTAAATCGCATACGTGAATAGAAAATTGAGACCTTGGATGAAGATATAAGTGAGGAGGAAAGCTAGAAAAATAGTTTTGACCTGAACCAGGCTTTCCGAGAATCAGCTGTAAAGAAGATTGATTTGACCTCTATATATGACATTGAATTATAGGTAGATTTAAATTTGAATAGTATTAATTATGAATGAAGTTATAAATAAATCATGTCGGTATAATTTGAAACAGTTTAAACGCAGTATTATTGGATTTAAACAGTTGCCGAGTTACGTAATTTTCATTCATAAGCGAACAAAAGGCTATGAGTCTAGTATAATCTACAATGCAGTGGTATAGAAAATGTAATACTAAACACATCTCTGTTATTTGATAATTAGAAAATTTTTAAACTTTAAAAAATGCTAGATTAAAATATTTAAAAAATACATGTAATGAAATTTAAAAAAAATTTAACCAATATAAAATAAAACATAGAATGATTAAATGAAATTATAGATAAAAAATCTTAATAAAAAGCCTATATAATATCACCGAATCTTACAAAAATTATTGTTTAAGAAGTATTTTTACTATAACATACGTTGGTATATACATCTTTTGATGGTAACAACAAATTCACCTAGTTTTAAATATATATCTTCTGATGAAAACATACGATATTCTCCTATTCAAACTATTTTTTTCTACCCAAGTTTAAGAATAATAATAAATATATACGTGTACGTATCCTTTAAAATTTTGTTTATTTTCATAGAAATGCTAAAAACATACAAATTTAATTTTTTTTATTTTTAACACATACGCATTATTTTCTTCAAAACGGTAAACCAAATTAAATCAAATATCAAAATTTAAAAAATCTGAATCATATAGAACAATACCCATATTGAAATGATTATTCTGGTTATCAATTTTAAATGAATATATATCAGCAACTCTACGAAAAACATCCAACAACTGAGTACAGAGATAATAATAAACAAACGTTTTGAGGGACGCAATTCTACCATACAATGATTTCTGATTTTTTAATTTTATTTCGAAAAATCTGTAAAAATAATTCACACTGCCAGGGAAAATTGTAAATACATTTCTACCAGACAAGTCAAATTAAAACATACAAGCGTTCATTTGCTTTTAAAGAATACAAAAATGTTGATATATTTCAAAATTTACGTTAGTTTAGATAGTAACAACATAAAATATTTGGGACATAAACATATCTGTTCAAGAATTATAATTATTTTAATTGCATCTTTAGCATTTCCTCAACTTGATTACTGCTGTAAAGCCATTTGTGATATAATATATAAAACAGATGATGGTATTGCTTTCTAACAACTGAAATGGCTCAAAGTTTTTCCTTTTTAGATGTGTAATATACTATTACGTTTATCTCTCCCTCTTCAGATTTATGTTGCAGTTTGGCGTTTGGATTTCGGTTTCAAGCTTTCATTTTAATTTTCTTGTATTTAGTTTCTCGTCATTAGTGATTTTAATTTAATTATTTCTGTATATTTTAGTAAAAGTTGTTCTTAATTAAATTTGAGATAAATATTAGATTCGTATAGAGTTACATAAAAAAAATAGTTATATTTATAGTTACAATTTACTTAAAAAAAAAGTTATGAATGAGATCAACTTAAAATTGTACAAACAGAATTGCAACTTGTAAAATCTGTCAAACTCTTCGTCGAACCCACTACGATTCGCATTTGAGATTTAAGAGTTGATTCGAAATTTTCACTTAACTTTTTTTCGAGACGTGAGTGACAGAAACCACAAGTGCATTTAAGGCCCATCGCCAAATTGTATTTTTATGTGGGGAATCGTGTTGCAAAAATCTTGTTCCTTTCGCGTATATAGTTTCAACGGTTTTTATTATTCTTCGACAAAGAAGTTTTGTTTAACTCTTTGATTACAACGTAATTCTTTCCAAAAGAGAACGTGATGTTAAAGGCCTGAAGACTGAAAATGTATGATTGGAAATCTAAGTGTGCTTATTTAATAATAAGTGTTAATTGATCCTTCTTTCATAATTTGTTAGAGAGTCAGGCTTAACGAGGATTGATTAGATTTTAGGTAAAAATCGAATAACAGAAAAAAGTATTGTTAACCAATTTATTTTTGATAAATTTATTAAGTATTAATTAAAGAATTACCAACAAGTCCGCGCTTAAGGGGATATTTTCCTAGAGCGTTAATAAATAATACTTCAAACAAACAAAAAATAGTTTGAAGAATTTAGAAAGTATTTGTCCACAACTTTTCCTAGTAAAAACTTTAAATTACAAATAAAATTCTAATTCTACTAGATAAGAAAATTTCAAGCAAAAATGTATGTAGTACAATAATATAATAAAGGAGATTTATGTACATGTATAAAAAGGTTTATGTTTATCTTCCTCTCTGTGGGTTTGGGTTATGGTTTAGAATTTTTATTTTGTTGTTTTCAATTTTCATTTTCATTTGTTTGCTCGTAGTTGGAAATTCCAGTGGGACGCGACGGCTACCCGGCTACTTGGCAATCGCCGGGTCGTTCGAGCATATAATACGTGCACCGTTGCATACAGACCGCCTAACTTTTTCTCGGGCACTGGCAATTTCTCTATTTATTTCTGATGGAACAAGGTCTTAACTTGAACTTGATGTGAGCTTGAAGAAAGCCCTAACTCGGTGCGCGTTAAGAATTCCCTATCTCGGCACGCTCTTGAAAACTCAGCACGTTATTTTTTCTACAAGTTTTGTAGCGTCAGCTGTGCGCGAGTTTTTTCACTATTATAAAGACAACAATACTATTAATAAATAAAGATTTTATTATTATTGGGGATCAGAAATCTGAGATCAGATCTACTCTTAAGAATATTTGCAATAAAATTATAAAATATGTATTTTTTCGTGCTATTGATTTTAAGTATAAGTTTTGTACTACTAATTTACTATTTCTTTATTTTCTTAAAGTTTCTTCTTTGTAGTACTAACGCCAGACCGGGTGATATGTACGAGCGCGAAATTTCATTTAAAGGTTTAAAAAATACGCAGGTCGTTTCAGTTATATTAATAAATACATGATACTATTATAATAATAAGAAAGAATTGAACAAAGTGTCTGATATGAAAAATTAACAATAAAATTGAATAGCTGTATATTGTTGTTTTTAAATCAGTATCAAATAATTTGTTACATTAATTTTACATTAATGACGTTATTCGGAACGCTGATTTGTTGACATTTTATTGTTGTTAGAAAGGTCAGAGCTGTCACTGCAAAATTTAAAGAAAAAAATGCGCTGCCATAGACCTTTTCAAGCTCGCACTATATAATAGGATCTTCCTCGCCCGCGTGCAGAGTAAAGGATGTTATTACGCTTTGCTAGATATTTCTTTAGATCCTTGATAAATACTGTTACAAACAGAGTGTCGATTGTTTTACAACAGATAATTAAGTCATAATATCACTACTGTAATACGTATCACTATAAGTATACTTATACAGTTTCGAGAAGTATTTATTATTACAACAGTTTAGTTATATGCTTGAACCGATTGTATTTAAGCTGTCTGCTGCAAAGTTAATTACAAATATCGCTTGTCAATTATCATGGCATTGATTACAGGTTAAAAGTATAGAAATTTAGTTGTTATATTTTTATTATTTATAATGAAACTATAAAACTTAAAGTTGTTGTACTAATGTGTGGATATGTAAGTCTGTAAAGTAGATTCTTAATTTAGCGCTATCAAAATGCTTTTGAAACTTTTGTTTTATATTCAATAAATATAAGAACAAACCTCTAGACTGTTTGAAATGTTTTGAAAAGTTTCAAACCTTGAAATCTTCTCTGTAAAATTTACTTTTCATTTTTGCAGGTCAGTTTCTGGCTGAATTATTGCAGTTTTAAGCAGGCCGCGTGAAAGTTTCGCGTATACATTTCTCCCTTAACCCAGGTGACCGGATACGTCCCACGTAGTTTTGCCATACCTTTCACCAGAATTTACATATAAACTGTTTCTATCGTGAAAGCCCGCGAAAAATACTCTTTGCGAATTATTTGATAACGCATGTATTTCTCATTTCCATTTGCATAAGGATATCTATTTTTGGCAAAATAATAAACCTTCTTACGTTTCATGTATAGAGAAAATCCAAACAATTGTCGTACTTATCATGACCTCAAAACTAATCCAATTTTTTTTTAAAACACACCTTTCCAACGCGTTTTTTCTACTCTTTTTATATGATAAATACGGATAATGTCTTTTTTTGTCTTACTTTTTCGAATGTTGAAATTTAACGAAAAATAGCAAAAATGCTCGCTTCTTTTAACCTCAGCTATTTACCCTAGAAATGTCTTACAGAAAGTTTTCTGAAAGAAAATAAAATTTCATATGCTTCTTTGGAAATTAAAAAATGTTGATACTTTGAAAAGTTGTAACGGTTTAAAGTTGAATCGGCATTGCTAACTTTGAAAGTTATTATTGTGCCTTTATGATGCTCAATTTTTTACTACTATAACTTTTAAAGGATATGCTTTGAAGAATAATAATTTAGGTAATAATTTAAACATAAGAAAAGTAAATAAATGTTATTTAATTTAACATTTCGTTAGATTTCTTTTCGCAAAGTTAAAGAGAATGTAATATTATTCTAATTAAAAGCTTTTATTTTCATTGAAACATATTTTCACAATAATCATTCATTTCTAATAGGCATTCGTATTGTACTTGTTGCATGAAAATTCTTCATGATGGTTCCTCTCTCATGAATTACGCCAAAGTGCACTCTTTATAATGAAAATCAAAATACTCTACTAGGACCGTGTTGGGAAAATTTATTAGTTCAGTAATCCTTGCAAGCTTCAAAATGCCGCTACCGACGTTGCACCACCGACGGCAATCGCTATTCATCTCCAAACTCATGCTACAATTGCATGCGTACACCAAAACGCCGGGTTCTTTCTACTGCAACTTTTTCTTGTGTAGGAAGGATCCTTTCATCTCCTCTTTTATAAACATGTTCTAATAATATACATGTACACATGCATTTGTATACATATATATATGTGTGTGTTCGCAGGGGCAAAAGGTGAATTGTAGGAAAGAAGAGATTGGACGCCAGAACGTACACATGCGACATGCGGTTTTTTTTTTGTATAAAAGGCATGTGAAAAGGTTGGGGATTGGAAAAAAAACGTAAAATTTAATATATGAGAATAAGTGGAAGATGAAAAAAAAACAGAGGGCAATGCAACTCGTTTCTAAACTTTATGTACATGTACGTCGTCTTAGTGGTGGCGGGCGAGCGTTGCGGAGAGTGCAATTTCCAGACAATTTTGGATAATAACTTTTGCATGTGAAATTGCAGTAATACGTTTACCGACCAGCTCCGTTGGTAACTCTCTTATACTCCCCTATATGTATACTCTCCTATGTTACATGTGTATATGGAGATAGATGCATTCGTATACGTAAGCTCTGTGTGTCATAGTGAGAGTAAAGGCTAGCCCGGGATAGAGGCAGGTTACTACTCCCGTTAATAGCCTCCAGCTAAGGGGTCAAGCTTTTCTACCTCTACCCATACCACTAATGCACTATATATATATTTGCACCTACTTGCACGTTCTCACATTGAGACACACATGCACAATTGATTATCAAGGGACCAAGTTTTCTTCTTACACTATCTTTATCTCAGCAGTTTCTCTTGGTCTCTATTTCAGCAGTTTCTCTTATTCTCTATCAATTTGCCCTCAACCCCCGTCTCTTTTGGATTCTTCGCTGATGTATTATGCAACGACTGATTTATAGTTTCATGATAGCACTGTTTCTGACAATGTTGACGTTTATACTTGTTTTAGAATTATGATGATATTAGTATATGTTACACATTATTACTAAAGTTACATAAAGGACATTTTTTACAAAGGAAAAAAAACAATTTTTAATGCTACAATTTGTGGAAGACTTGCTTATTTAAGCTAATGAAATTAACTAGCATTGAATACAGGTAAAAATTTACTGATAATCGATAATATATATTTATATAAGGATTTTAAAAAATGTCACAACGTATCCTAGTCCGTAGACCTTTCAGTTTCACGTCTAATGTTTTTCCAGTTGTGCCGACGAAGTTTATGAGTTAAACATTCTTTTTAACATATTATTATAATCCCTTGCATATTTGACCTTAAACTCGTTGAACAAAAATAATTATAATCATGATGATCATTTGCATCATTTCAACAAAAAATAGGTATAGAAGCGATACCATGAACTGATATAGTATATTTACCTATACAGTTCTAGTGAAAGCCCTCTTGAATTGTACGTACTTTCAAACTAATAATGCCGAGTCGTTGCAGTAAAATAGTGTATTTGATATGTATTAATGCAAAATGCAAGAACACAAATTGATTTGTCGAGTAGCGCATACAGCAAAAGCAATATCGATAATAATATTTCCTTTTTTTTTTAAATAAATTTAAATAATTTGTAAAAAGTAAATAAATCAATCGTAATTGACTATTCATTTTAATGTACAATGATATTTTCTATAATGTGGCAGATTATACAAATCGAAATCGGCGATGTTGAATTTTATGATCGCTGACCATCATGTTAGTTAGATAAATCAATATTTAATACCAGTAAAATATAGATAATAGTTTAATGTGTTTATGCTGTTATACCTACGAAAAACTTCCGTACTCAATACTAACAGAATAAATATTTAAAAATAAGCTTCTCTTTGTACACGTGCGATAAAACCGCAAATTATTGTTATATTGATATAATATTTGAGTGCCATTAAAATAGACTATGCAAAATGCACTCATAATATCAAAGCAGGATTGATCTGATTGAATATCTAATGCAAATTAGTTGAATACGCGCTGCATCTCTTGTCAAAATTGTCAGAACAGTATGCTCTACTAGTACTGACGGTATTAATGAAGTAGAACTCGTAGTTTTAGACAATTTAGTCTTGCACAAGTATGTAGTTGAAATAATTAGGTCTCATGTAAAATTTCTAATACTATATGTAGATAGTTTACTACAAACAAGCTTAATTAACGGATTTCCTACATTTATTTTAAATACCAATAATTAACAAATGAAATATAAATTATATTAAAATTAATTTATATTTCATTTCTTTTTTAAAATAAAAATAATTCTGAAAGTGATTTCTATAATGAATTTAATTTTTAAAAAGTTTAATGTATATGCGAGCATCTTTCTACAGTTATATTTATGTAGATTATTTTTTGTAATGACTCTTAATTGCAAGTGCTTTTCTAAGAGAATCTCTTGATCACAGTTGTAAACATGGCGTGTTACATCAGTTTACAATTATTCTTATTATGAAATGCCAGTAATTTAATATATTGATCAATTTAAAATCTAAATAGCCTATAACAGTTTTGTAACACTTAAATTGGTTGGGTCATTTAAAAAAAGAAGTAACTATGTAATCAGTTTCAAAACTTACATAACAAATACAGAGAGATATACACCGCGGATATTGTCTTTACAGTTCAATACAAATATGGTACGATAAGAAACTTGCATAAAAGAAGAGCTTTTGGTTGTACAGTTACAGAAATTATGAAATTTATAGATTATTTATAAGAGTTGTGTAATGTGCATACATTGAAGACACAATTATTTGATTTAGGAGAATATATTCAAGTACAAGTAAATAAAGAAACGAAGAGATATCACCAAATCAATTTCTAATGAGAAGCGTTAATTCCATTTCTAAATAGATGAAAGGTCGACTTTTTACCACAATTTCGCAAGGAAATATATAGCGCACCCATTTCCATGAGACACAGTAGTTAAACTCACTTCGCCTCCGATATTTACTGCTATATGAACTATCTTTTGATGTATCTTCATTTCTTTATTGCTCATTTTCTTTCGACCCTCTTTATGTCTCACTTCCTCTCTATCGATTCCTTCTCCTCTTTCTCTTCCTTCTTATATATCAATGTTGATATTAATTCATTCAGCGGCGCATGTATCTAGAATGAAATATCTTTTTCTTCGCACTTAAAGTGTTTATAACGATTGCAAAATAAATATTTTTGCAAAAAAGGGATTAATATTTGGCCAATAACTATGTTGAAGCTTTTACTGTAAAAAAAATGCAACTCTATAACATTATTGGCAGAAATAACGGCAAAAAACGAAATGGCACCCTATAAGTATCGATTTCCTTGAAAGGGTTAATAGGGCATGCTAATGCGCTATCCATTTATCTTTTGTTGAATGCTGTTTAAATAAACTTACGTGGCTAAGCAAGAATTTTTCACTTATTGTCACTACTGTTAATTATTTTTAATTATTAAGGATGGTATTTAAAAAATAAGAACTACCTTATAATATTTGTACAGTATTGTCCATTTAAATGACATTATCATTTATCTTTATTCAGTGTAAAATATTTTAAATATTTTCTGAAATAATTATTCTTCAGAGCATTCCATGGCTCAGGCAGTTAAGGCGTCGGTTTGTTTACGTCACAGTAAACGCCGCACTTAGCTTCCCAAGACAAGACTGCTCGAGGTTGTGGGTTCGAATCTCCATCACTGCTAAATTCCTGGAGACGTTTTTCTAAAAAAATTTCTATGATTTTCTCGGTGGCGGAGATTGAGCTCACGACCATCAATTCCTACAGTTCGAACCCCACAGAACCAAACACGAGTTCCTAATAGTTATAACACGTCGCTAATACCCAAAACGGGGAATGCGACGTTAAATAACCAATTAAAAAAAAAATTATTCTTCACTTAACAACGAGTAAAAGGGAAAAGTGTCAGTTGTCTTTCATGAAATATTTTCAAAAACTTTTGACCTTCAAAAAACCGTACCTAAAGCCTACATGCTAGAATTTATTTTTCATGAAATAAATGTTCAGAAACACTGTATAAATTAAATTAGTAGTTATTTTGTAACATGGCAAAAAATTTAAAAGTCATGACTTTTAATGATTTTACCTGGGAGGGTTGTCAATTTTTTTACTTTTCATGATTGGAAATGTTTGGTTTCATAGCTCTTATTAGGTACAGATGTTTTTACACCAAGCTCTAGCCAATATTAAATAATTAGTTTCTATGTGTGTAAGTGTGCGTAAATGACAGTTACAGTTAACGTTTTCAATGTTTTAAATTGTAAATATAAATTAATACAAGTATTTAATTTTTAATCACAAATATGGTTTGAATCCCAAATAATCTTAGAGATGAAATAGACTCCACATCGCGGTACATATCTTGGATCGTAACATTTTCCACTTTCTTCCCTTCTGGGGTCAAAAACAGGGGGTTTTATTAAAAAAGTTGATTTGAGCCTTAACACTCAATTTGTAAAATAAGGGGTTTCGACTCTTAACCGAGTCCAGGGGCGAAATAGACCATCTATCAAGATATATATACTAGAGGGTACCTCCCTACTCGCTCCGCTTGTCAACCCCCAATTAGAATTTTGAAAATATATTAAATGTAATCTAAAATATAATACGTTAAATTTAGTGTGTTTCTATTTTTTCAAAGAAATATCATTTTTCTATTGAACATGTACTTTATACAGTAGTCTGTCATACCTAAAGAATAGTATATTACGCATCTTCGAAGGGAAAAACTTGCTCATTTTGGTCCTGTAGTGCCTGTACTATTTTTTCAACATATCCGAGTCAAAAATATGATATTCGCGTATTTGAGTGGGGAGCGAAAATGGTACTTCCGGTTAGGATATTATAAAAAGAGTTTATCTGTCTATATATATGTGCATCTATATTGTGTATATCTCTACACCTCTATATCTATGTCTCGATCTCTTTGACTGTGTAATTATGTCTCCGTCTCTATGACTCTCTCTCTCTCTCTCATCACTAGCAAACCGTTCCTCTATCTTATATGTCTCTGTCTCTACGTCTATGTCTCTACCACTGTCTGTCCGTCTCTGTCTCCCGGTATCAATCTCTGTCCCTGTCCCTGTCAGTTTTTGTCTCTAAGTCTCTGTCTCTATCACTGTCTGTCCATGCCTGTTTCTACGTCTCTGTGTACGTCTCCGTCTCTCTGACTCTGTATCTACGTCTCTGTGACTATGCTTCTGTCTCTACGCCCCTGTATCTACGTCTCGACCTCTACGTCTCAGTCTTTACGCCTCTGTCTCTATGTCTCTGTCTTTACTTTATGTCTCTGCATACATGGTATCGAAATCTTTTTCTCTACGTCACTCTCGCGGTCTCTCCGTCTCTGTATCTAGGTACGTCTCTGGCTCAACGTCTCTGACTCTACGTCTCTATGTCTATTTCTCTGTCTCCCATCTCTGTATCTACGTCTCTGTCTCAACGTTTCTGTCTCTACACCTGTCTCTATTGTTCCCATTTTCTCTCTCTCTCTCTCTCTCTACGTCTCGGTCACTATTTGTCTGTCTCTAAGTCTCTGTCACTACGACTCTATCTCTACGTATCTACGTAATGTTTTTACGTTTCTATGTTTCTGAATCTCCGACTCTGTCTATACGTCTCTCACTACGTCTCTGTCTCTACGTCTCTGTCTATTTCTCTGTTTCTACGTCTCTGCCTATTTTTCTGTCTCTACGTCTCTGCCTTTATTTCTTTGTCTTTATTTTGCGGTATTTCATGCCCAAAACACATGAAAAAACGGTGAATTTTATGATATTTTGATGAGGGTTCTTTGCGGAAGGACGTGGAGGGACGCGGAGGGACGCGGAAGGACGCGGAAGGTACTGTCGTAAAGGCGCTTACAAGTATATATTATAGTAAGATATATATTACTCCGTAAAATCGTTTGTTCTTCCCAAAAATTAAAAGTTGAAAGGGTTGATTTGAAAAAGTCAATTTGATGATAAACTAATCTCAGGGTCAAATTTGTGGTCGCCAAAGTTTGACCCTCTCCAAATATTGAACTGAAAATTTAGGTTAGGGGCCTTAAAATATCTCACTCTTTATAAACAGTTGATAAAAAAGTTTAAATTTAATATTTGGAAAACAATTGGCTATCCTGACTACCAAAGAAAAAGTTTTTTTACGTCAATGTCAGAAATGGTAACGGTCAAAAGTAGAACTCAATGTATGGAAAGCAAGAAAGAAATACCTCAGAAAAAATTACAGCTGGTCTTTGTAGCCGAAGTGGAGGATGAACATAAACTTTAGAGAATAACAAATGTACGTAACAGATTTACAAGAAAACCGTTACTTCTGTTTTTTGTGGAAATTCAACCGAGTGGTAATAATAAGAAAGTAGGTAGCAGTGATGGATAGTACCTAAAAGTGTGAGGTATATTAATATATAAAATTAATAAATAAAATTGAGTTATATTAATAGTAAATATATGTTGAATATAAAAGCCCGGATATGTCACAAGGAGAGAAGAAAGAATTAATAACATTCAGAGTAGAGAGACTTTATTTTTTCTTCACGCGGATATAAAATGATCGCACAGAATTGTAAAACTTACTCGCTACTAAACATCATTTGGTTTCGGGTGTCGGACAAGGACAGCATGTTTATTACTAATATTATACAGTAACTAATTGCGCAGCGTGATTGATGGCAAATAGGCGGCAATTAACTTAACTGAAGAATCGGTGTGCTTCTATCGAAGGGTCTCCCGCTGGAACGCCAACCCGGTTTAGCCCTCCGCTCGTTCTGATACTCTCTTCAAGGTGCGATTATCCACCAGGTTAATGTGCGACGGGCCGCCGGTACTGCAGCGGATTTTGAATGATTTATCTATGGCTACTCAATAGTCCCATCAGAGTATCAATTGGATTGGTATTAATAGATATTGTTGTCGTGATGCGCCCAGCGGAAAGAGAGCGAGCCCTTGCTACGAGAAGACACATCACCTCGGATGACACTTGATTCACATTCTCGTGTCACGGTCGTATTCGGCGAAGTGTTTGGCCAGTTGTCGTATATATGACTGGCGCGAATATTAACTTCGCTACGTTACTAGTGCCTCAGTCCTTATGGGACGTCTCTGTTACGTGGATAATTGGAGCAGCTGCTCCGATGGATTGCTCCTGAATTAAAATTTGAGTTCCCACAAGCCAGAGCTGCTCTTCTGTTTTTAACTTTAAATGGATACTGCGACAATCAATATTTTAATTGAAAACAAGATCAGATCATAACATACCCACACATAATATAATAAAACGATAAAATAAAATTGGAATACCTATTTCCATAAATTAGTTTAAAACAAATTCAACGTCCCCTTTTTTTAAAATATGAATAATTAATATTTGAAAAACAATTAGTATGCAAGTATATAGATTACTTTATGCGCTTCAATTGATTCAGTTAATTGCTAACGAACCAGAATCTATAAACAGCACGAATTTCAATACCAAATTTATTCATGGCACTAAATATTCTCATTTCTCTTATATAACAGACTTTTCACAATCAATAATATTTGAAATCAGTACTAGCTGTTATTTAGAATCTGTAGAATTCCTATATGTGTATTTTATTTGTATTGCTTCTTTTCCCCGCTATATACTTTTATTATCGCAAATTTTTTTTATTGGTTAATTTTTTAGTTTTTGAATTGTCTTATGTTAAAAAAAAAGGTAATGCATGAAAGAAACAAGTGACATGCAGTGGGATAGAATGTCAATAAACGATGTGATTTAATGTGAAGGCTACCTATGTTATACATCACGGCTTCTAAGACTAAAATCGACCAAGAAAAATATGAAAAAATGTGGTTAAATCAAAACACAGCAATTTCTATTTCAGATAAAATAGCCAAGGGTATAATCTGCCAGATGAGATTATTTTCAAACTACTATCATTTTACGAGTTTTAAGAAGTTCTTATATTTAGTGGCCCCTGAGGCGCAAATGATCTAAACATGTTATTTAGAATACTAATTATTACTATGTAGATATCAAAAACTTATTTTTTATAACTTCAGTTAAAAGATCAGTGCTCAAACCTGTTTTATCTAGAAATATGATTTTTTTAAAGAATACTACGAATAATTTTTTAAGAGAACGGTTGATGGATTTAGATGAAATGGCATAAATTTTTTAACACGAATTTTTTTAATGATAAAATCTATTTTTTCTGAATTTTATGAATTTGAATGAGTTTTTCTAGTTTTGAGAATCATTAAAATACTTACGCAAAAAATTATTCAGTTCTGGAGCAACCTACCATAGGTACAAATGTTAGGAGTAATTTGCTTTTGGTTTTATCAAAATCCATCAACGGTTTCCTTATGAAATAACGCAGAAGATCGAATTATATTATATTTTTCTGACCAGCAAATTATATTTTGAAATAAAAGCCATAAAAATAAAATACCATAAAACTTCAAAAATTATCAATAATCAGCCAGCAGGTCTTCCATTTTCTCCTCTCCTTTAAATTTACTTTTCTAAACCTAAGATCCATTCTCTTATATATAATGATTGAAATAAAAGCTCTGACAGCTTGTATACGTTTATCTATACCTATATTATTACACTTATAAAAACTTGTAAGCTATATAAATTTACATTTATACGTAATACATTTAATTTTTACTCACGAAATCAAATAATTAAAAACTAAGAATTCTGCAGAATAAACTATTCAGTTCAACTGTCAGTTGTGCAACTGTGATATATATAACTGTGTATTTATACTCGTGTTAGTACAAATTACATCGGTACAAAAGGGAGTATTAGTATGGGAAACCGCAGACGAATTATTGATGATCGAATCGTCACTTTACCAAAAACAGATGTGTAAAATTGTCACGTGACAATTCCTTTGGATTTAAAATTGCACAATTTAGTTAATATTATTTTTATAATAAAACTTTAACGTAAGTTTAATTATTTCTTTTTAATTTTGATACTAATAAAACTCAAATTATATTTTTTGATTTTTTCAAACACATTTATGTATGTTCTATGTATCTATCAATGTATCAATCCATCAGAAACCTATAGTAAAAGGGAACAAGTTATTTGTCTTTTTAGTCACATCGTTTGAATTTTTTTTAAATATTCGATTCAAATCATTACCGTTATGAATTTACTGTTTAAACATCCATATTTATATAAATATGATGACACTATTCACATTTCATTGATATATTATAAGAAATTTCTTCTTAAGATAGAGACAAATTAATCTGTCTCCATTGTTTCTACAAAAATATTAAATTGCAACATTTTTTCCACTATCAGTCATGTTTGATTGCAAAGACCATTATCTGAATTTAGATTTCTTAGTTTATTTTATAATAGCACCTATTTTGAATTACAGTTTATGTAGAACAAGTTTATCTGGCGTCAATGAATGCATAAATTACATTGGTGCAACTTTAATTTTAAATAAAATATCATTATTTATATTTGAAATATCTATATTTTTTGAACTGTAATATTACTTAACCGATAAATAGCAAGGGGTAAAAATGTAGAGCACAAAGAATAACAGATGTAATATAATAATAAGAGTACCGTGTGGTTTATATTAGGTCCTTTGTTATTCATTCTATATGTATTACTGAACTATTAGTAATCTTATGGAGCCTACTATAGTATCATGTGTAAATTATACGGCTCTATTAACAGCAGAAAACACGTGGAAGTTTGCGTAAAATGAAATAAATAAAATATTAAATTTCGCCGGTGTGTGGTAACTATCTAAATGTGGAAAAAATTGTGGGTGTGTGCGCGTGTTTTTTTAGAAATGACAGTGATAACATATCAAATAATCCATGAATAAAAATACGTAATAATCCCATGCATTCTTAAAAAAGAAATGGATAAAATCTGTCATCAACAATAAGACTGTTTTGATTAGTTGCTGTTGATTCATTTGATTGGTCTATATAGAACAGAGACCAAAATCGAATATGTTTAAATTTTCAAGATTTAATTTTTGAGTTGAATATTTAAAATTGAAAAATGAAAATAGTATTAGAAAAATTTTATTTTACATATCAAAATCACGTCATTATGAGATAATTTGAATTCATTGAACGAAGATGATCACGGTCATAACCTCCAAAAAAAAAATTAATAAAGAAATGAAAAGTATGCAGCTAGTAGAGCTATAAGTATACTAAATATTTGGGAATCATTTTTTATTGTAATGTAAAATGGGACGTACCTATAGAAAGAATAAAATCGCTGCTGAAACTCTATATTATTGTCTTCAATGTGCTCATTATCTTTCAAAGATATACATTCAAATTTAACCCATAAATTAGTTTTTTTAATACAATTATAATCGGCGTCCTATTACCATGATGAATAATAAGTGACGTTTAACAGGAATCTCAGGAAACTACTGTGTTTCACGAATCACGCTAAAAATGGTCATATTTAACCGTGCATAAAACATTTTAGAAGGTGGCAAATACTTAATTCAAAGTTTAATTTATTTGTTTTTGTAACCTAGTAACCCATTACTTCCATCACCCAAATTACGAATAAAATGATTTTACAACAATCGGATCGAATAGGATTTCTTGATAATCGTACAGTTAAAAACTGTCGACGATTAGATTTATTAAAAAGAACTCACTTACTTCAATTTTTACATATATTTTTTAGCAATATTTAACTTTTTGATAAGGTATAACATATGCAATTATATAATTTGTTTCTAAAATTTAGTTTAATTCTATCTAAATATACTTTTTACCATCTATGTTTTCTTACGTCATTAAATTAGAAAAAAAATTATTTTCTACAAGATTGGTACATTGTTGTAGATCTTTTTCACAAGCCAATTGTAGCTAATTAATTATGCTTAACACTTCTTCAATTGATACCTTAAACTACGTGTTGCTTTTCGATCATCACTTCCTGTCGATTAAACTCGATTCGTCTATAGTGCTTCGCGTAGTAGCACCTCAGAACAGTGCTGGCGGCCGAATAAAAGGTGACCTCTGACTGCTCTCATTCTTTCTAGGTTAAGCAAAGCAACTTTCTATTCATTTCTCTTTTATAACTTTTTTTTCCTTCCTACTGTCGTATTCTTCATTTTTTAACCCCTTTCGTTGTTAGTACGTATAAGCAGTACCCTAAATCGTATATAATTCAGTTGCTCAAATTCCTTATTTTTCTTATAAATGAACTAGTGATAATATGTATACGTGGATACTCCTAAATCCATACGCTTTTTTCACAGATGTGCGCGTGAATATAGAAGCATGTGCAGGCCGGCGTTTTTAAACGCGTAGGTATTCCGCTTCAACTCCATAACTAATTATAACTTTATTTTCTCCGGGTAAATTGATGGCGGTCGCCGTTGCCACGACAACTCTCTTTTCTACTATGCTTTTTTTTGTTAACCGAATTATTGTAGAAATGAAACTACTGAAATGTTGGAATAAAGTTTTAATTGATAATACGACATTTGTTCATTTGTCGTCCAAATACTTACCTTAATCAATAAATTAATATTGCATGTATCAGCGTCTTTGATGAAGCAAGAATGGATGTTGTGCCATTATCATCTAATTAAATTATGCCGATCAAAGTATGAGGTGTAGGTTTAAATATATTGTTGTATATATATTCTCGTTCCCTCGAAATTGTTAACAAAGATGCATGACAGTAAACAAGCATTTACTTCTAATACACTAACTGACTGACAAGTAATCGCTACAGACCACCTAAAATTGTCTTCTCAAAAAATGCAAATCTACATAATGTCTAAAAAACACAGTGTCAAGATGATTATGAAAAATCTATATACAAATCTTCTTAGTAACAGCCGTGAAGCCAAATTTATTCGTAATTTTGTGGCTTTACTACAGCTAGTCTAACAAGGTCCTGTTTATTTTAAACCTACATCTCGTACCTTGAATGGCATAGTTGTAGATGATCATGACACAATAATTTGTCATCCAAACATTTTAACTAAAACTTACGGCAGGTACAATCTTTGAAGTGATCATCATTGAGTACCATTTATTGTATGTGAGGAAATAATTTTACTTCAATCTTGCTATGATTAGACATTATTTAATGTTAATATCATTGATAACAAGCATGCTCTAGACTGTCTTTGTACAGGTATTACGAGACTGTGAGTTCTGTGGGACTGGTAAATACTAAAAACTAGATAGGTCTTGATAAAGAATATGACGTTAATCTAGATGGTGACATAAAGTTTCCTTTCTCGGACTCTATCGAAAACTACAGTGTTGCATTACATTCAAAATTCTTCAAAAGATGCACCTCTCAGACCCTGACGAAGCAGGTAGAAAATGCACGCTTTTTGTTTATCTGTACTATGGTTTGTTGTATTATTAAATGCCCCTCAGGACTCAAGAAGTCGACTGTACTTATTTGTGTGCAGTACGTGCGTGGTCCTAGGAAGGATAATTATGTTATCCTTCATAGATGGTGCTGGGGTTTGCAATGAAGAAATTTTGGAAAATAATATTTTATGGCTGTATTTATGTACAAAATTTTATAAATAAATTTACTGGTTTACTAAAGTGTATGTCCAAAATCAGCCCTAGATACTAGAGAGATAACAAAAAGACTCGACCTTATTCGGATGTGTATCGATATCTGGTACAAGTATCTTTGGAACTCTCTGCCAGTATATTCGGAATTTTTCTTCTTCTAGCAAGTTCAAAACGGAAATTAAAAACATTCGATAAATAAATGTTAACTGCATCGTCCCATGCCCATGAAAGTGCTATACATATGATTGAATTTAATTTTATAAAACTGATCTTATAAAAATAATTTTTTTCTTTGGCCGTTGTTACTGATTTCTCTGCTTTTTCATTATTTCATAAATTTTATTATTTTGATTTTATTGTACACTTTAACTGTGATTTTATTATTTGGTTTTTTAAACTTGATTGTAATATCATGCCTGGTAATAACATAAGGCATTATTTAAACTTCGATCTATAATGTAAGATATATTCATACGTAGTTTCGTTTTTTTTTTGCAATTAAGATATTGTAAATAATATTTATTAATCAAACAATCAACCAATCTCGCGATATCTCTCTCTACTTCGGATTATTAAAAAGTTATAAAAACACATACATACAAACAAACATTTTCTTAAAATCAATGAATTCTAACATTGATCTCCTTACCCCTTACTTGCCACACTTCTGTGAAGTGACGTGCTTGACAAATGGGCTTAGGGTATACACCCTAGTGTGGCAAACAAAGGTTAAGACATGTTTTTGAACACCTTTTGTCTTGAAATTTTTTACCTATTCCGAAGCCTCTTTGAGCTCCGTGAGCAAGAAAAGAAATTAGAACATAAGGATGATGCTAACAACATCTTAATTTTGTTATAAGCCAACTATGAAATCAGTCCTCAAAATAAAATTTCGGAAATAATGATCAAAGTATGAAGAAGTAAACGGGTTTAAACTTCACAATTTAGTTGTTTTGTTGACGGCTAAACGAATATTATATTTTTCTTTTATTTATGAATTTTACGTAGACTGACTTTAATTTTTTTCATCGCCATTCGACTTGTTAATTGTTATGTAAAATAGATGATTCGGCATATAAAGTGCATCAATACAAAAAATTGTACAATGAAAGAATTTGAAACACGTTATAAGATATCATATTCTTCTTATTCCTTTAATTTTACCACCATTAGATTAAATAAAATTACTCTTGTATAAATACTTCCCATCTAGATTGAACTTCCTCCCCCTTTATCTCCCTCCCTCTCTCCCTCTTTCTCTCTTTATTTCTCTCTTTATCGTGCTCATCTTTTTTGACGAAGTTTTTCGTACTTACATAGAAATCCATAAAGCAAAAGTTTGTTTACGGGAAATCCAACATTAGGTAATTAATCTTGGTGAATCGTTCGTGCAACAAAGTTAACACAGGGAGGAGTTGGAAGGGGAACAGAGCTGAAATACTGCTATCCTCGGTACTTGACTACTCGCATAAATTCCAAAGCTATGTTTGATATGTTGGTTGTTTGGAGAGAGGTATTTTTAGTGAAGGGTCGGAAAATTGATAATACGGTTGTTGTACTGCTTTTGTTACTTTGCATTACCCAATCATTCTTTTTCTTTAGTATTGCAAAACTTTTGCTTCATCTAAATTAAAACTAATTGCTTTCAGGTATTAAAAAAATTCTATAACAGTTTTAACATGTTTTTTCTCACATGACAAGCTAAAGTAGAAATAAGACTCTCGACCTTTACTATTAACCGTACGAGATGATTTAGTACTGATTTCCGATACCTATTATCTTATATTATATTATGATAAAGGGACTGGTAACTACTATCGAATTTATCTGACTTTCAAAACGTCAAATCTCCCATCTTGAGTTTTGTGTCGTTTCTATAATTCCTAAGGGCTTGAATTTTTTCATAAATTACTTGTTTCACGATTTTCAACTTCTTGAATATTTTAGATGGTTTAGGTCTCCGAGGGAATGATAATGGAAGATTAAATAATAAAGTGAATCATAAATGAATAAATAAGTATATTATTTATTAAACGACTTTGAATTTATTAAAAACAATTTACTTAATATAATCTTAATCCATCTGCATCAGTCTCATGAGATCGATCAAAGGCATATGTTTATCAGATAAATGATATTGATTATTTAATCATTGCTTAACTGTAATATAATTATTTAGATATTGACATATTGATAATATGATAAATTCACAATTTTTTATCAATAAACACTTGCTAGTTATTTTTATTATTGTATTATAGAATCTTGTCTATGGATTAAGAAAACTAGTTTTGTAGATGTCAATGAAAAATACATTTTTATTTGTTTGCTACATCCATTATATTGACAAACTAGAGCCATTACGCGTTTTGTCAAAACCTTAGATGAAGCGTTTTTAAATAGAGTAAATGTTAAAATTTTATACGAAAAAGCATCAATTTCCATTTACTTAACAAAAATAGTTTATTATTTATAATTTAATAGTCTGTCGGAGTAAAAATAATGGCATTGAAATCGACACCACAAGTGCATTATAGTTTTCCTTTAAAGCATAGATACTATATTACATCAATTTTCTTTAATCTTGCTAGCAAACGTGAATTAGAGCAACTTTAACATCGACTTTTTGAGCGATTTATTTGGCCACGTCCAATTTGATCTGAAGTTGAAAAGTAAATTTAAATTATATCGCATAAATTATTGAATAATAATTAAAGTGAGAATACTAACATGAAGTTTTGAATAAAAAAAAGGCATATGCTCCCACGTAGGTAAGATTTATTGCGCATAAATACATATTGATGAAAATGTTCACCGCGATAGAATCGCCCTCACTCCCTCTTTTTCTCTCTCTCACTCTCTCTTTCTCTCTCTCTCTCTCTCTCTCTCTCTCTCTCTTTCGTCTACCTCCTCGCGTGATCTTATACCGCGAGCAAATCGCATCCGTTATTTATCGCTACAGTGCGGTGAGACATATCATGTCGTTTTACGACTCATGTCGGGCGAAATCCCTTCAGCTTGCTATATTTGCAACTCTCTTTCTATCCTTTTCTTTCTTACTTCCCATTCCTCTGAGGGAAACGGCAAGTACAACCGTTTCGATAACATAGACAGAAATAAAAAAATCTGTGGTTATTTTTATCCATTTCACGCGACTGTCTATTCTGACTTGCACTGCTACGACTCTCTTTCTATGCTTCTTTTTACAGGGTAGCCAATATATAACAGCTTAGATTTTGAATATTCTAGTAAAAATGTTTGTTGTCTAAAGGGTTTTTTATAGTCTTATTTCTTTTGACTTTTGTGTGTGTTTCTAAGGATTCAGTGAGATTCTCGTCTCTTTAACATAAAATGTTGTTCTAATTAATGTTCTGATTATCTTAAGTGGTAGCAGAATTTGATTGGATTCAGCGGTTATTGTATGTGATGGAGTAGAGTTAATCTATAGTCATGAATTTTAAAAATTTAAAATAATCTTGTAAAATTTTTGATAATTTATGTTTATGTGGGATTGTCGCTTCGAAAACGTAAACCTCACCTATTAGTATTCTTGAACAATAGTTCTGTTAGTATAAGGCGTACATAATGTTTTAGAATGCTCATTAAATATGATAGAAGGATTCAAATATTAATACGAATAATTTACAAATTGATATTTGGACACGGTTGAGACATATTGATTTTACTAATTTCTTTTAATCTCTCTGTTTCAAGTACATATATTTCAAATTTTCACTAAATATATGTATATACACTGTAAAAAAACTAAATATAATATTTTTACGATTAATATAATACTATACGATTTGTACTTTGCATTCTACACTATTTTTTCATAACGAAAAATGTTTATAATAAAAATATTTCATACTTCAATGTGAAAATGTTTTCATTTCAGCACTACAATGAAATACTACAAAAACTCACCTGTAGTGTTGTCATTAATATTTAGACATATCGAAAATTCTGTACGTGAGATGAAAATTGTAATTTTTATTAGAACAGCTGCATGCTAGTGCATCTCGCGTTTCACTCGACTACCCTTATCCTCTTTGCTTCTCTTTCGCCTCGCTTTCTACAGCTTTCTTTTCGAGCACTACCACCAGCTCCTTCATCGTTTACCCTCCTTTTGTTATTTTTTCTCTTTATTTCCTCGTGCGGGCCTGTCGCTTGGTCAACTCTCTCGCCTTTGCCGTCACCGTCGTTTTTCAGCCGACGTTCGTTCGTCGCTGTTAGTATGGCTCCGTGGCGGCAGATTTTCAATGCTCCTTTCCGACCGTATAACGGCAGCCGTCGATTTCAAGACAAATGGATATAGCCCAGATTGAAGCGATGGCTATGATGGCAGCAACGCTGCATCTTCGCTCGGGGTTTTATGCTGAAAATCCGCGAGCTTAAGCCCATTTAACAGAGTGAGATTACGGTTTATGTCTGTTGCGCGGAGAACGAAGCACCGAAGATGTACGGATTCTCTCTCTAGTCTCATGAAAAGAAATATCCAACTTTGAAAGTAAATAATCAAAATGTCGGAATCGTTGTCGAATGAATGCGTGGAGATATAGACATGGCGTACCGTGCAGTGGTTTATTCGTCATCGCCCCCTCCCTCCAGTCATCCGAAAATTGCAAACCAAGAGAAGAACAAGTTTACTTGAATTGACAGATATCATTTTTTAGTCTAACACAAATATTTTAATAACAAAAAAATATTCAAAATTAATAATTTTTAATATTAAAAGATGCGGTAGAAAATGTTAAAATATACGAAAAAAGTTTTATAACATGAAATTATGAATGATATTTAAAAAAATGACCAGTTTTTGTTTTTTTTCCAATTTTTATCTCAACAATTTATTCAACATTTTCGCATTTTTAGTTCGACAGGAATTTATATTCTGTTCTGAACGTGTAATTAAGAATTATCGATTCATAAAGAAAAGTTATTTTTAAATAACATCCATTTCATCTTCTATTCCTATGGGAGTATTCGTGACGACCGAAGAGAGACGTTTCCTCCATCATCCACCCACCGGCCTGGTTTTCGATAACGATGGTCATACCAGACTTGGTGAGCATACGGATGTGGTGTGATTCTCTATTGATGATGGCACTGAAGATCTTTTTGTAATCGGGAATTTATAACTATAGCCTGCAAGCATCCGAGGCTTGGTGTGACTATGACAAATGTCTATTCCAAATAAGAGGGTTTATTATTTACTACAGGAGGAGTACTTCTGCACTTGTTTGTCTTTTTCTCCTCTCTCTTTAATGTTAGAAAGGCTTTAAAAATTTAGGGTTTAAAACTTCTTATTGACAGACACTTTCTCTAACGAGGATCGAAAATTTAGTAAAAAAAAAAACTACACTTACTATGTTAAATCATTTTTATTTACCTATTCGAATCTATAAAATCTTTATATAATATATATTTATATGTGTATGTATGTATTTTTTTATTTTATTCAATTGTATAAAGTTTTAAAAATTGCTTCATCAGCTAGCTATATATATATATGTAGTAAGCGTACCTAAAATAAAGTTAATCGCAAAGTAAAACCTGATGTATGGATGATTCATTGCAAAATTTTATAATATAGATTGCGAGGATTTAAAAAATATTCTGGGTAATGAAGTTTATTCCCAAATTAGACGGAAATAGTATCCCTATATAATTTTACCGTTATCTATATCGTTTTGAATATTAAACACTCGGCATGTTTTAAATACGATCTGATATTATTTTATGTAACTGCACACAGGCTCATATAAAATATAATATTGTTGTCCGATAAGCTTGAAAATGCATTGATGTCTCTACCGGATAACGCAGAAATCAGAATTTAATGAAAAATTTGTATTGTTCATTTTACTCAAGCTTCCTTTCTAAAATATAAAATCTAATTAAGATAATACAAAAATAAAATTTAAATATTACCTAAGTATGAAATTCAAGATTTGGATACTTCCAAAACAATTAATTGCACAAAATTATTACATATTAAAAACATATTTCTGTAAAAATTTCAATCGTTTAATTAATTGATTTATTATCCATAAAGGCGATAAGATTACGTAACATATTTCATTCTCATCGATGAAATCCAATCAGATATCGGTATATATATCTCTATACAAATGTATCCTCTCCTTCTCTGTTCTCTTTTCCATACATTGAAAAATTGCAAAAAAACTTATTGACTCAATTAACGCGGCGTGCTATTTATATACGAACAGCTGCAGGTCTGACTTTGACCGACAGATCTCTTTTACTGGTTCTGAATAGAAAAATAATAATCATCTATAGATCAAACACAAACATTCATCAGGAACGACTGAAACTGGCAATTACAATAACACTGTAATTATAACGGTGAACGACAAATTATCGTTTGTCAAAAGTCACACGTCTATGCCATAAACTGGCGTCCATATTTGTAGACGCATAAAGTTATAAACTCCGAGCGTACACACCCACAACCAATCGGAAACGTGTAGCAATGAGTAAGCAGCTAATTTTCATACGACAGCAAAATAGTTACGAGGTTCATGCGTGCTTCGGTGGCCTGGTCAACGAAAGGTGATTAAATGCTATTAGGTCGCGTGATAATAAGAGATAATCCTAGATTATCGCAAATATCCTCTGTTGTATTGCTTTGCATCAAATTAAATAGTCAAATGCCTTTATACTTATCCCTAAATCTATTTTATAGATAAACGCAAGAGATTATATTTTAATCATTTTATATGGAAAACAGATCTTAAGTTAAAGGAAGTAACTTTTAAGACGGAAAAATAGAGGATCTTATGACTAATCATTTTTTTTAATTTTTATAGTGTTCTTCATTCAAGCCGTATTTCTCAAAATATAATATTTTAAACTTGTGCATTAGTTTTTTATAAGACCGGTTATGAGAATGTATAGTAGCCCTACTTTACCACTAATCCCCTTTTATCGGCAGAACATGTAAAAATATCTAATATCAAAAAATGAATAGCGAATAAGTTAAAAAAAAGCGACGACATCTTTATTTTGAAAGAAAAATTAACCAAAATTATAACAAAATTTTGTTACAAGAATAAATAATAATGTCGTCGCTTCATTACCTTGAAACTTTGTGAAATAGTGAATTACTTAGAGCAACTGAATTTTTTCTTTTTTACTATAAAATAGTGTCAATATAGTACTTCATCCCATTAACGGATTTAGATGAATTGAAAAGAATCTAGAATTTAACATAAAAAAATATTTATTAAAAAAATTTTCAAATTCTAGAAGGACCTATCAGAGGAACACATATTACAAGTAATTTGCTTTTGATTTTATTAAAAGTCATCACCAGTTTTTTGAAAATTTATGCAGAACAATATTTTTTTTTAAATTTATGCCATAATTCTTTTTAAAGAGGGTTTAAAAACTTATCTCCTTTCTTCAGGCTGAAATTATGAGAAATAATATCTTTTTATATTATCCGTATATTTTTCAAGGTAATAATATTTTAAACCATTTTTTTTTCAACGGTTTCGGTTTCAGAAGTCAGCAGTTAGATTAAGAGTACCTTAACCTTTAAGATCTTTCAAGGAAAGATTATAATGTTAGATAATAAAACCCTTAACAAGAATGCATTCCAAAGATCCCTGGATGTTATTGTGGACAAAGAAACTTTTGGCAGGTGAACCGTAACCCCTGGAAACAATCCTGAAAAACGGTCATGACCAAAATCAAACCTCGAGGGACCAGTTTTCCATTTTGCCTAACCCACTTCAGTAAAATGATCAACATATATTGTCAGAACAACGAATATTTGTTCAGCTAAATTAACATTGGTTACTGACACGGAAGTAGAAATAGGTACTAAGAAAATTACTATAAGGATCCTGGACTAGATGGAGCCTCTGGTTTAGCTATAGATACCGCCTCTTTAAATGTACCTTATGTATTCAAGAACATGCCTAAGTGAAGGAACTTTTTCTACACGGTAAAAAATGCAGAGGTTGGTTCTTCTTCTTAGCAGAAATAAACATCCAGATTAGCCATTTTTATATCGGCCACTTAATAGGATGTATCAGACAAGAGACAGCTATACAGAGTCCCAGAATCTTGTCTGATAATCAATTCGGTTCAGGCGTAGTCGCTGAGCAATCGATGCTATCGGCAGGATTGTGACACTAACCAAGAACGTTATCAGAGTCGATGTGGAAAACGCATATGTGCTATCATTAGTTTATACATTACAAAATCCGTTTAACACAGTCGAATGAAATGTAATAATGCTAACCTTGGAGAATCTAAGGATTCACGTTGTAGCTTAATAAACAAGTATTTAGATTAAAATCTTTTATATTTGGAACGAATATTCTAATACCATAGTATGTGGTCTTTCAAGCTTAAAATTTATGAGGAGACATAGCAACAGTAGCTATAACTACATCGGTCAGTTAAATATTATTAAAAATATATAGAATATCATTCTTTCAAAAATAATAAGTGTTCGTTAATTTAGTAACGTATGCTTTGTCGTAAGACGATGGCGCAAAAATCTTTTTGCGCGTATGGTATAATACAATGATTTACAAATATGGCATAACACAATTTTGATTCAAATACAATAAATTGTGTTGAAATTTTATAAATTGATGAATAACAATATATTGACTAAAAGTTTTGGTTTTCAGCAATATTTATACTTAGATAATTAATCTTTCATGGATACGAAAAAATTTTGAAATTTTAGTTTTACCTTCGTATTTTGAATACTTTAAGACTTAAATACCTATATGCTTATTACTTAATTCTTTTATAAAATGCAAAATACTATTTATAAATTCAATTTTATGAAAATGTGATTTACATTAGTCACGCAATTTTAGAATGAAGTTAAACGGCCACAAAAGAAAATTTTTATTTGAACAGTCTACTGTACGAAGTTTTTTTATTAATTATTTTATTATTTTTATGTTATACATTTTTTAACCATTAACTATCAAGGACAAAGAATTTTTTTCATAAAGCATTAAAAGCTCCATAAAACAAATTTTTCCGGCAGTCAAAGGGTTAATCATCTACTTGCACATCTATTTTGTCTCATCAAAGCGTGAAACACACATAATTATAAAATTCAGAATAAAATACCTCAAGCACCTTTTTTTGAAGAACTCTGGTATAAGGTTTCTAAGGGTTAATATAAAATTATGAAAGTAATGCCATGCGTATCCTAAGTTTCATATTCTGAATCAACGTTGCTTTTACCTTTAAGAAGTTATTTTACTTTGTATGATAATTTTCTTGCATCTCGAATTCAATTATCATAATTTAAGTAAACCTAGAACTTCAAAAGTAATCTATTTTCCAGAAATTACAAGACTAATTTTCTGAGGGATGCGAATTTGACATCTTTAATAACTGTGCAATCATCTTATCTTTATAAAAATTTAAAAATAAATAATATATTTGCGGGTGAAGACGTATCGACTGCGCGATATGTGTACAGGGACTCTTACTTATGTATTGAAATATAATAATATTATAATACTTATATGAAGATACAATTTCAATTTTATTCGGAGATATAATATCAGTCGAGTAATACATACACACACACACACACACACACACACACATCTATACAGACGTTTTTTAATAAATATATATTTTGATTCCTAAGACTTCTAGGCTAGAATTCAAAATACATAATTAGTATTGTTAACTAAATACTAAATAAGTGCTTAAAATTGTTACTTGTCTTATGTATGGCTAACCATACCAATCTAGGTTAAATTTGTGCAAAATATACAAAATGTAGATACTTGGGCACAGTTTGCAACAATTTTATACTATTTTTGGCACACTTTAACATACCTTTAGAGTTTACACAGTTTGACATACTTTTTTATAATATACATAGTATCTTTATAAAAAATATTCCTTTTCAAAATTAAATCTATGGTTGTGACTATATATTGAGGTCCATTAGCTAAACTGATAAAACACATCTCTTTTTTAGCCTAGAGGACCTTTCTATCAAGTTTCAGACAAATCAGGCCTGAACAAATTTACAAGTATGAAAAGTCAAAGGTTATGACATTTTGCGAGCCAAAGTCTATCTACCCGGGATGCTTGTAGTCGCCTAGGTACGGAAAAATGCTTGTGTTAGCGGCGCTGCCGCTGTGAAAACGTCGTTAAGAGTTTGTAAAGAACAGCTCGTAATACTCCATGTAAATATGTAATGTAAAAATCTGAGAGTACACACTTCTCCACAAACAGTACCAGGATTGATTTTTAATAAATAACTATATTTGATAGTAGTTGCGACTATAGATTCTATAAATATAATAAAGTAGCACTAAGTGACTGAAATGCAGAATTGAAAATATGATGATCAACAAAAATGAATTAGTTTAACCCATATCAGGAATCCGCAGTTGGAGTTTGTCGGAAAATGATATTTTATTAGTCTAACAAAATAATTTCATTTTTTAAAAAATACTGTTTTATTGAACGCTGATATACTGTGACATTGTTGATTGTAATGAATAAACAAATGGTTCTATTTATAGAATCTGCATGTAATTTAAAATGTAAAATTTTTTCTCTGAGGGAATAATAATCAAAGAGCATGAAAAATACTTTTTAGATTCTATTTTATTTATTTGGTAATATAATGAATTTTATTTTTAAAAATTAGTTTTTATAATACTGACTAATTAAAATTTATTCTTAAAAAAAATACCTTTCAAAATACAAATGAATCACTTTTAATAAAATGCATATGATAATATCAAAACATTTCCGAATCATAGTGAACTTTTTAAAGTTGATATGAAACTAAATGCTCTGTTTTATATTAATAGTAAAGTAATAAACTTTATTTTAAATGGTAAAATGATTAGAATACAATTCCACATCAGTATAATAAATCTCAAAAGTGCACATTTTCTGATAACTTTTTCTTTCAAACTTTGAGAGAAACTTTTTGCCACCAAAAAGGCTCAACCCTTTTGTGCGTTCCAGGAGATACGGCATTCCAAACTTTTTCATTTTCATGTAGCCTCTTTGCCTCGTATCAATGTTTTTTACTTTAACGTGGCCCCGTTAAATAGAAAGGCTGCAGTAGAGCGCTGGCATACCTTTATCACTCAAGACACGGATTATCACTTTCGCATTAAGCGGCACGCGCACGATAACTGACACCAGCACTTAAATATATCGGGCTCTAAAAGAAATTACGTTAGAGCTGCGGGCGGCATGAGATGTAAGACGGAGATGAGGAACAGGGTGTAGGCGCGCATGATGAAATGGTGCCGGTGGATGATGAAGCTCGCTGCTCCGCGCTGCTACGGCGATTCTTGGTCGACAGAACCTGCGCTCCACTTCGCACTTCTATGCTGTTACTTCAAACGTAAAGGATATGTTTTTTAAAAATTTTCTCTACAGATCTAAAATTACAGTTTAATGACGGCCCATATATATCTCACATTAACATTACAGTAACGAACTAATTAGGGATCACTAAGCCAGTATTTTCACAAACGATAAAATTAAATAAGAAAAAAATTTGCATATATCTCAGAAAGACGCCATACACATCTTCCTTTTATAAAATATTAAATTTTAAATAGTAACCACTTTATTTATTTTAGAAATAATATAAAAGATAGCGCTTTTGTATAATTCACTAAAATTTCTCAAACGAATAATAACGTTAATAATAACGTTAAAAAACGATTTTATACACAAACAAATTTTTCGAAGTAACTGTAATAAACGTGAAAAAGTTTTTTCTTTCACTATTCCATAACGAATTCTATTTGAAACAAAGAATTGTGTAACATTAAAACAAAACGATACGCCATTCAGAAAAAAATTGTAAAAACAAATATTAATCCTGCAATTTAATATCGTGCATGTATGCTTAAAAAGAAACGACTAGAAATAAAGAAAAATCATTTACAATAGAATTCTCTTGGTTCTCTGTGAGTGAGCAACCTCACATAATTCTTAGGGCCAGAAAAAGGAGAGGTAGGAATTGTACGCGCGTGTTTGAAAAATTTTACAACCTCCCTCTCTTCAGTCCCCAAGAGTATAAAGGTGCGTGCATTCGATTCTCAAAATCCATAATTACCCTGGGAATTTATATGCGCCCAGCGTGTAGTGCGCCAACGCGTGTACGGTCCGCGTGATTAGCTCCAGTGGCGCATACGATGCGGACGCAAAGTGAGATAAGTCGTCGCCGGCAACGACGTGCGCCCGCGCGCGCTCACTGCGTAATTTCCGTCGGGATGCCACCAACGACGCTCTCATGAGAAGATCGATGACTGCGGAGCAATTGCTTGAAATTACCACCGGCGATGGAATAGATTGCTCACCGGGCGACGTTTTTCGTGTTTTTTTTTGCTATTGTACGACAGGACATCTTTTTTGTTTATTTATAATAATGTACAGAAGACTTAAATGTAGGGCAGTGAAAATAAGGAATGACAGGTTATTTACGATCGTGTATTAAGTTCAAGCGAAAAGAATGTACACATCGTAACGTATATGAATTAGAATTTGCACTGACTGATTGTTTTGCTCTGCATCGATACAAAGTTTAATTTGTTGGAGATAGTTGTAGAGAGGGATGACTCTAGACTTCGAACCCGGTTTTATTTACAGGGAAACAGTATTTATTGAAATTCAACGTAGATCGGCCACCTTGACTCCCAAGAGTAGGGGTTAATCAACTTATTTGTTTGCTATTTTTATAGAAAATTTTTCGTAGAATACAATGCTTCAAATTCCATTTAAAAATTTACATTTCATTTAGAAAATGTAGATAAAACTGTAAAGTTTTTTCTTAATATTTAGCCATTTCACTTTACAAATGACTCGTAAACATTACATGTAAAAAATGATATATTTTAAATAAGAAAATGTAACTTTTGTATCTACAATTTACTAATGTAAGTGGTTAATGTTCTTGAATTACTATTAATATTCAATGGAAATAAGAACATTTATAGAAAGAAATGATATTACAGCTATTAATACATTCTTTAACAAACTATTAACTAACTGAAATATAAGAAGTTCAATCTTTTTATAAACAATAAAATTCTATTTTAAAGTTTTACTGGAAGCATTCTGGATAAAAAAAAGCACACGGAGCGCTCGTGAATCTTAGAATTCCGATTTACCTTCTCCATTGTGTGCCTGCATATCTATTTGTGCAGACCACAGGATATTTTTGACTCACTTTATGATCAGACACGACTGTGAAGAAGCACAGCTAACAGGATATCGAATTTTCTCGGATATTACAATAGACAGCTGTATATAATAATTAATCCGCATTTTAAGAGTACATTGTTAAACTTAAATCATACAAAAATCTTTAAAAAATTTCATAAAGTATTCATTTCATGCATAGTGGCTGGGATGAAAAGAGGCTATCTCGCTTACAATAAATAACCTAGAATTGGCTTTCTATTTTTAAATGCATATTTTAGCTTGTAAAGAAAACCACTGGCACTTAGATACCTTAAACTAATGTATTGATATAATAGCAATAAAATTTAATAAGCTTAATAAGTGGTAATCATTTTGAGTTGATAAATTAATTTCTCTTACGAAATGCCGATATTTTCTACTTCAAAAACAAAGTGATGGGTAATCTCTTAAAATTTTAATTCAACATTGTCACAATAAGTGGTTGATATTTTAGTAGATAAATTTCATATTCTCTTAAGAAGTGTTATTTGAGGATATAACAAAGAATTTGTTATGCAATATTTAAGAAGGATCGGATAAGTTTTATTTTCATTATCGTTCTGCAACAAAATACTATTTTTTTTTTTAATATTTTTTATATCAAAACCAAATAAAGATACTTTCTCTAAATTTAATCCCAATATTGTATCAAATAAGTGTAATTAGTGATTAAAATTTGAAGTTAAAAAATTAAACATTTTTTATGAAATTCTTTTAATGAGTATAAGTCCATTTTCCTTCATAACGGCTGATAAACAACAAATAATTTAGAAATTAAAAAACAAAAAGTTATGTAATTTACATAATTTTCAAGAAAAGGTTGTATAATATTATTTATAATATACGAAAAAATAAAGAAAAATTTAAAAATTGTTTTTTTTTTGTTGTAAAACAGAAAAAAATCAATAGAAACTTAAATCAGTCAGGGTACAACGTTTTTTCTTCAGGATATCAAAAATAGCTTGATTTGATGAAAGCGGTCGAGTAGTTCTCGCGATATCAAAAGTTTATGTACACTCAAGCGTATATATACATGCGGACACAAACAAAATTTTTTTTCAAAATCGACTCTATCGTATATCGTTTTGAAACGTTTATTAAAATTTTTCGTCTCGAATATTTTTTTCATCGTTCGAAAGCTTCATCTATGAGAAAGCAATTAAATTTTTGCGCGCAAAAGCGATGTATTATTACATGACTCTTGTAATATTATTCGTGACTTCTGCAAGAGTTATGACGTGCCCCATTTTACTCGACCGACTTTAAACCTATCAAAAGATACGCTCTTTTTGCGAATTGCTTTGCGTGGTTGTATTCCAGGTATAAAATGAAATTTTTTATTATGAAATGCATTTTAAGGGGGTGTACGGAATGTCGACCTGTATTATGCGATTTGCCATACGAGCCGTACAGCAATGATTTTTTATGAGTCAATTATTACTACAATTAACATCTTATTCGAATTTATTTGCCCTGGATAATGTAATTATTAATCATTTTGAAAGTATTTGAGTAAAAATTTCAACGATACCATGAAAAATTCTTGGAATGAAAAATGACGAAATTTTAGTTATTTTACTGTTAGTTGCCATCGGCGGAATCTCAGTACGATATAATTAACATTTTAGTTTTAGTATCCGAAGTATGCATTGCAATATACACATCTAAAACACGAATCATGTTCTCGTTACTAAGTTATATTGTATATGAAACAAACTAAAGGAAAAAAACAGTCCATCCCATTAGAGATTATGAGAAGATCAATAGAAAGGTTAATACTACTGGCCTTATAACATAAATTATGGAGTTTTAATTCCTGAATAAATTACACATTCACATTCGTATATGATAATCAAGTACATGTGTAAATAGTTTAAAAAGAACCTACGGATACAAAGGTGACAAAGGAACTTAATGTAATATCATTAAACAATACTTGACTAGCTGATGAAACTCTACACTGAGAAAAAAAATTTTAAAAATTCCAAATGTGTTTGGAAAAATTATCATAATTTTAGTAAAGCCGCCACAGGCTTTAAAAACCCCAAAAATTACCAATTTATCGGAAATTTTACCATAATTATACTATTAAGAATGTACTTTAATTGTATTAATTTGCTTTAAATTATTGAAATTATATGTAATTTAGGGCTACAGCATTGCATTTTTCAAATTTATTTAAATAAATCGTTTTGTTACAACTAAGCTACTAAAAATTGCATTCGAATAGTTTTTGACCATAAATAAATAGATATTTAGCTGAATCGTATAAACCTACCTTATTGAATATTTTGAACAAAATATCTGCGAAAAAGTGCTCTCAATACTTTAAACAATATCCAATTAAATTTTCTCATGACCGAATTTTTCATATGCACCGGATTTTTGTGGAAAAGCGGATTTTTTAAATTCATTTTAATGTTATATATATGATAACGAATTTTAACTACGTTTCTACAAAAATTCGATGTATGAAATGATTTGAAAGTTTAATTGGATATTAGACAGATAAATGTTCTCTCAACTATAACGGAGAGCCTACGAAAGTGCTTTTTATCATATATTTTGTTTAAAACCGGATACAAAATAAAAACGTCAATAAAGTAACTATCGAAAATTCAAAAATTTCATATTTTTATACACAGTAAATTTCAAAATTTTCTTTTTGAGTTCCTACGGAAAAATAGATAATCTCATTTACATAGTTGGACAGAAATCCAAGTTTGTATCCCCTATCGTCGAAAAAATGAGAAAAATCATCACAAACAAGAAAATGACCTTTATATGAAAAATGTATTTCTAAATTTTTATGTTACGCATTTTTAGATTTTATGAAAATATCATACAGGTGGTAAAAAAGGTTTATGGAAGATGTGGAACTATAGAATAGATTCTGGTGACCCCGTACTAGCAAATTTTTCTTATCCTTCGCAATAATAGAAGCAATGTTTCGTAAAATTTTGTGGGGAATACATGAACTACATTTTCAGAACAGCAGAGTCAATAATTTCAAACACATATTCAAGATATTTTAAATGCGTTCACGAGAAAATAAAGTGCATAAAATTAATTAAAAATGTAACAACACAATTTTCTTTTTCTGTAAATGTTTTTAGTATCAATAAAAAAGAACTGAAATTGCCATAACGGTATAATAGGAATCAACCCTACTGCTTCACATCCTCTTAAACTGAATAAATCCGACTATAGTGTACTCGAAAGCTTACAAAATTAACAGCAGTAGAAACGTAGCTTTGAACAATAAAATGTAAATGCCAGGATATCGTAGAAAATTTCGAAAAATAAAAAATTGAGTGGTAAATTATTTTAAGAGAATTAAAATAGCATTCTTGAATTCAAAAATAATTGGTGAATATGACCACACTTAGACAATTCAATTTGAAATTAATTTGGTTATAAAACATTTTAAAATAAATATACCACATTTTGACGACAATTTCAAATCAGTTAAAAGCTATCAAAGATAACGTTTTTTGTTTATAAAAAATGATTTAGGCTCTGTCGGTTGGATACGGGGGTATGTGACTATAGAAGCATCGAGTTTACGATTTCTGGACGATGCTCTACATGAAGATATAGGTCATGAACCAATAGATAAGTATTTAACGAGTATAAATTGATATTAAGGCAACATGTTAAGGGCCTGTATCGCATCTTGTTACTCTTGTTACTGTTATTTAGTCAGAAATATATATGCGAGCATTTTTCCGACCGAAATTCAAAGCACATTTTATAGAAAGCTAAATTTTTGCACAAGTTCAGTTCAGTTTGTTCAGTTCTTTAATTTGAGGTGATATTTTGTAGGACTCGGTGGAAGATAAGAACTTCAGACTAAGCCTATTTCTATAAAAATCTCAGTGTTTCAAATTTCGTATTATTAAAGATTGATGAATCATGATCAGACTATGTAATCAATTTTTATATTACTACATAGTTCGCTATCACGATACACATTAAGATAATTCGAGAGAAATTCGGAAAATTATTTACTTATATATACAATATTTTTAAATCTACTGTCGAAATTCCAAACTTGATAATCAAACATTTTAAAAAAATATTTAATTTCGAGGTTGGCAATTTTAATTATGGTATAATTATGGTGTACGATGGCCTAATTTAACATTATGGTATACGATTTTTCACAGTTTCTCTGTAAAAAATCGTATACCATAATTCGTTCTAGTTTTTTTCTTTATTTTACAACCGCAATATATGCGGTATCCGGGTATTTGAAAAAGAAATTATATAGAAAACTCATTTTAACAAAAGTTCAAAACGCCCTGCTGAAAAATGTCATGTGAAAACTCATATGAGACTTCATATGTGATATCATATGACGTTTTGGCACGAGTTCTCATAAGCGAACTCATATGAGATCTCGTGTAGGTTTCCAGTGTCATCGTAGTTTGTCTCAAAATCATATGAGGTCTCACATGAGGTTTCATATAAGCCCGCTCGTATGTCGCCGCCATGCGGCGCGTGGTAGCCTAGCACACAGATAAAATGGACCCTTCTGTGTATATAGTAAAGTGTGCAACGCCAGGTGGGTGAGCGGGATCACCCACCACGTCTTCATACACTGAAAGGGAATGAGTTTCCAGTGTAATATAGCAGTCTCATTACAAAATCATATGAGACCTTATATGAGTTTCTAAAAAACTGCACAGGAAACTCATTTGAGATCACATATGAGATCACATATATGCGAACACATGTGCGATCACATGAGTTCTCACATGAGATTTTTTAGTAGGGCGGAGTCATCATTGTTCATAATAAATACTATCAATTATATATGTGAATATAATTTCGTATACATTAATTTATATAATAAAAATTATAAATAAATGAATATTTGTTTCTAAAGTTGCTATTTTGACTAATTTATTTCCCGGTACCACTTGAATTAATAGTAAATAATCTGAAAATCTTTGAACGTTTCAAAGTAAAATTACGCAAAAATAAGAAACATGAACAAAAGGACTTTTGAATCTATAACAAGAATATGCACAGAATTAAATGACTTTACGAATTAAATGAATTATACGCTTTTGTTCTGACTCCATCGTCTTAGCAGAAAATTGGAATGAACCTCTGGTATCAACCTCCAGGAAGGTAAGAAAAGCACGAAAAAGACAGAATGCGCAATGTATCTTCGATCGCAGGAACGCTAGAATTCGAGCTCGGGTGCGCGCCATAGGAGACCGCAAAAAAAATAAAGGAACGGCAGCCGCACATTTTTCCCTTTACCCGCAGTCTATTTTGGAATACGGCTCCGAAAACGCGAAAAAGAGCCGATAGATAAATGTGAAATTTAACGCAACATGGCCGCCGAGCGTGGAAAATAAAAAGACGCATAATATTTCTGGCAGGATTGGTTGGGTAAAGAAAATATATAAGGTGGAGTAAGAGGAAAGGACGGAGAAGAAAGGATGTGCAAGAGAGGAAGCGCTCCCGAGAAAGAGAAAGAGAGACGGTAGGGGTAGATTTACGAGAAAGAAGATCGCGCCGAAGAAGTATAATAATTGTTCAAAATCAGGCCACTTTCACCGCTGTCAGAAGACCGTATGTCTGAATAATGAATTAATTTTTTACTGATACTTATAAATTTTTTATCCCAATTACAATATTATTGAATAGTTATTGTTACGAATGGAAGCTTCTAGTAAACGAATATATGAGTAAATACTCATATTTACGGGTTCATGGTCACACTTATTCGCTTACTAGAAGCTTCCATTCGTAACATTATAAATAGTCTATGATTTTACAAATATATTTATAGAAAAAACTAGTAAATAATAATTAAAATAATAATATATTTTTTATAAAAAAAAATCGCGACATCATAGAACTAAAATTGACTTCACACAAAGCCAAAACGTAAAACAAAAGTTTTGACTGGATGACTGGAAAAGCTTTGTCATGTGAACTCAATTTGAACAATTTATTCAATAGAAAATTTTTTTATTTTTTCTACAACAAAATCGACAAAAGTGTATGAAGATACATTACACGGTAATTTTCTTTTCTGCTAAAAATACTTCAAAAATGAGATTAGTTGTAGTAAGAGCTAAATATAGAAAAGTGCTCAACTATATACTTGGAAAGAGAATGTTACACCTTCCACGAAACAAAGTATAGCGGGAATCCGAGCGTTGAGCTCTGGTATCCGAAAATCAAACCCAGAGTTTTTAATTACATGTCATGTGCGTCTTAAAAAATGTTTTTTCTATTTACTGTGACTTTGCAAATATTTATGATACAAAAACGAGAAAAAAAGGATTATAAAAGTCGACAGGAAATATTTAAATTTAAGTTTTATTGCTAAAAAATTATAAGCAATCAGAGATAACATAAAATAATAATTATTTGATTTTTTATGATGTTTAGAAAAAATAACATTTTTTATTAAATTTGAGTTAATATTTTTAATTCATATTGTTAATTACTAGAACCTTTTTGTTCGTTTACTTATAAAGTGAAATTCAATAGAAGAGAAATTATTTTTTAACGAAAAAGAGAAAATTTGGGATTAAGTTCGCTATATCTTAAAATAAATGGCCTATAAAATAGAATTAGGAATAGTGGGCTGTCTTTTTAGATAATAGAAATCCCCTTTAGAATCTGTTTCATGTGGAGTATGCACTCTCCGTATTATCCGGTGTACACCTAGTTAATATGGACACTATTCATCGAGTAAAATGATTCGGAAAATTTTGAAATAAATCATAGCAAACGTTTCGTACATTTTTTAGTTACTTATTGTACTTATATATATATTCAAAATTTAACAGTAATTTTTTAAAATAAAGAATTTAAATTTGGTTCAAATGAATAATCATAAGTTAATCTGCTTTTAAGTACAAAATATTCTGATTGGCGTAATTGAAATATATATATGAACTAAATTGCAAGATATAAAAGATTCATACTGCAATACAGATGATTCATATTGCAATTTATTAACATGACATCTTTATTCATGGTCGTAATTCTTGAAATTTTCTAAGATTTTTCGTGTGTTGTTTGATACCATAGAAAGAAATTTTGTTATCAGAATTCCAATAGTATAAATATACAATGTTAGTATTATAAAAATAGTCGGTTCCAAAATTATGTAACAAACCATTTCTTACTTTTTCATTTTTTCTCCCATTTCAAATTGATGTCTACATCTGATATGAATTCAATAAACAATAATCTGTTACTTTGAAGGTTCAAAATTTTTTTAATTTGCCCCACAAAACTACCTCCTAATGAAATCTAATGAAGACAAAAATGAGCCTTTTCAAATTAAAATCCAAGTATACATAAAAGAAATGAATGTATACTCCCTATGAAATTTAAATTGTATTGCTTGATAACATATCTTTTTGCAATCGATAAATGTAGAACGCCGTTGCATATTGCAATACATAAAAGTTGCTAACAAGAAAACAAATAATAAAGGAACAATTTGATATGGCAATTTATGTTACCATCTGAATAATTTGCCACTATCTATTGCATTTGCATGAATAAATTACGAGCACAAACGCATACACAGAGCATAGTTCTTGTATTTGCAAACGTAGAAAAAGGTGGAAAAGAATTATTCATCAGTCCGCATAATAAAAACGCGAAAGCGTTTCACGTAGTATAGATTCTTTTATTATTCGCGCAAAGAACGGAAAGAATAAAAAATGTTAAGTAAAATTTAGATAGTCTCGTGCGGCCTTCTCTTGTTAAGAACTTATGTAGATTCACCATGACCTGTGTAAATTTTACATGTCTTTTTCTCGGGTCTGTCATTCTACTCCTTATATGCATATATATCGCTAAGGTACGATGATATGAGAGGGCAAGAGAAGGAAGAATTCCAGTGGTCACTCACGGTCATGCACCCACACACGCATGAACGCACGCACGTAGAGACGCAGGCATAAAGTGACAACAGATCGTATTAATAAACTATTTAGACTGATTTTGGAATTTATAAACAAGCGATTCGGTTTAAGTTTCATATTCACAAACACCAGATGAATATTAGAGGCTACGGGAAAAAATAATAATAATGCTATTTTTTATCCCAAACGTATTCTTCTCCAATGAGTTTGATTTTATATAAAAACGATATTTATATTAACATTTATAAAATTAAAATTCTCTTCAATACAAGAGCACTGTTTAATGGAATATCCTGAAACCGCCGTCAAGTAATCATTCCATACGGATCTCACAATGGTGCTACACATTTATTCATTTACTAATGGACTTTTGATGTACACTTGTGTAGCTCAAATTTCAGAATTTTGAATGGATATAAACTTTTGACGGTACAACAGCGAATTCATCAGCTAATTTTGTTTACTGATTACGTTAAAAAGTCACAATCGAGTGTAGTTCTGGACTAAAACTGTTTTATTATTATCTAATTTTCTCACTTTCAATCTTGGAAATTGTTAAAATAAAATTGTTCAAAATAGTATATTGTGTGCCAAGAATGTAAAGTAAAGTTTTTTAGACCAAGTCCTGCAACCACACTAGGTTAAAAAGCTCACCATGGAGCTTCTGGTGCACATAATATTTTTTGTAACGCAAGTAGTCTTTTTCACGTTGTGTGTTTATTTCAACATTTTTACTTGTTGGAGGTTTAATTTAAATAATTAATTTAATTTTCGATGAATTTTCTAACAATTTCCACAACCATTTTAGTGGGTGATGAAAATTGAAAAGCGCCCGCTACTTGAGTAAATGCGCCTGATGAAAACTGAAATACCGTAGCAGCTATAGCGTTTTGTAGTGCGATTTTAGTGCCCGCCAGTGACCTTTTTTACCCGCTAGTCTAAAATCAGTGACAGTCCCACATAATAACCCTCCATACAATTTTCATATTTTTTCTTACATATAGTAAAAGAATATGAAAATCGTGATTCTGTTTCGAAAAAAGATTACATATTCATAGGCTGATTATTTGTAAGATATAAGTATTTTCTTTTTATGCGTTAGTAAGGTTTTTGTATTAAACATATATTAAGCTCTTCTAATACACGTAAATCAATCAAAAAGAAAGTATATCTAATCTGTGATTCAGAGTTACCAATGTTTTATAAGTTTATATAAACTAACGTAAAATTATACTAATAATCCATTATGTGAAATGTTCGCGTTATGATAATATCCAACCAAAATTAATAACCCAACAATGCCACACCTAGTCACGATTGGGGTATTGTGTAACATATCGCGTTCATTACAAATCACAAATGGACTGATATTGTAAAATATAAGCTTAGTTAAACATAACGTCATCAAGGATATCTGTTACTGCATCAATATTGATATTAAAACATTTGTCTGCGCCCAATTCTAATATCGGTTTTAGTATGGACACACGAAGACCAACAGTTATTCGATCCGATGAGATTGACTGCATACATTATAACCGCGAATACCCAGAAAAGATTGAACAAGGTTAAGCTTGTCCTATAAGGACTTTAGAGGGATATTTACATTATTATTCTCAGTATATAATCGTTTTCAAAATGAATTGTGCTTTTGAAATAAGTATACTCGGAAAAAGGAGTGGTGTATATTCGGCTAGGAAATTTCGATTTCTTATATGATCTATTTTATTTTCTCTAGAAATATTGATTTTCTTGCAAAAATATCTAATTGTATACGTTATCGTAATGTAAGAGGAATATATTCACACCGTGAATTTTTTTATAATAATTTCTGTACATTTATTATTATTATAAATCTGTGATATATGTACGAAAAATGTTAACGTAACCCATATATCATACTACATTTCAACGTATCCCTTTATTAGAAAAAGATGGTAGCAACATTTATCAAAGTATATTAGCAGGTTCGAATAATTGCAATTTCAAAAAATAGTAATAAACTTTCGTTATAAATTTTTTTTTAATCAGAAAATAATTATTTCATCAATACGTTCGTTAAAAGAACTGAAAAATGTAACTTTTTCAAACCCTTTTACTTTATTTCAATTATCATAACTTTAAAGTAGCTTATTTCATATTAACTGTTTGTTATTAGTTAATTTCCCTGCTTAAACTACCAAAAACTATATAAGCTCACTCTGAAACTAAAAACATGAGTTTCTAAGTCTATAGGAACACTAATCATTCTCATTAAACAAAGAAAGCTTCACGTTTCCCCCAGACCAGTGCATTTATCTACCTCATTTCCTAATAAACTACGTGCTCGCAGGGTTACTTTTCGACCGTAGTAGAACTACCGCAGTAGCTTACACCCTCGCGAAACGCTGCGCGGATTCGGCCTCCAGGTCACGCAGTTGCCGAAGAAAAAGCGACATAGAAGCTCCCGCGCTTGCTCCCTTTACCTGAGTAATCATATCCCTGGCATTCCGCGCTCGCAGCACTAGTTTCCCCAAGTCTCAGCGGCGTCTCCTCCGGACGGATGTATGAAGCGTAGTGGCGCACTTTGATGTCACACGCGCGAATGCACAGCTGTATGTATGCGCGCAGCGCTATACGTCAAAACGTCAATGCTGCGCTCCAACGACGAAGACGTGAACGATGACGTCGGTAGCAAGAAACTTGGATGGTTCTCCCACTCACGAAAGCCAATCAGCGGATCAAACTTTGCATGAGCGCGATGTTGAGGAAAAATTGAGCCCGCCTAATTTTCTCAATGTACAATTTGTCCCGCGCTCTCGCATCAAAGTGCTTTCCTATTCAACTTAACATCGTTAGCGTAAGTCTGTGAGAAAATCCTTTAATTTCCTTAAATCTTTTATCGATATGGCTTACGGGCGTTGAACACTTCATGCAATTGTTTCACACACACACACGCGCGCGCAATCTACTAATTGACACTCCACTAATCACTCTGGAGCACTGTGTTGTTACGCGAAAAGAACTTCTTTTTCATTGATTCTCGTTTTCACATGTCGGCTAAATCCGTGAAACTCGCTTGTGATTGAAAGCTCACGTGCGATGTTCGTTTTGTTTTGAAAAGGCGCGCTGCTCCTCTGCCGTTCGCGTGCGCGTGCCCATACACGGGGATATACACGCGGTTTTGCTGGTATAGTGTATACACAGAGCCGAAAGGGAGAGAAAGTCCCGAGCCGCAGTACATGCGCCACGGTGTAGTGCTGGAGAGAGACTAACCCCCCCCAAGAGTCACCCTATACCCGGGATATCGCGCATGCCTCCCCCGTACTGTGCGCGCACATCCCCCCACCCTTGGCTTCTGTCTCTCTCCCTCTCTCTCTGTCTTACGTGAGCACGCGTGTTCCCACAGTTGTTCGTCTTTTTTCGAGCAGCCGCGGTGCTACAGTTGCGACGCCGACGGAGGCTGCAGCTGCTTTAGCTTTGCCGTGGAAGCCGGGTTAATGATGCGACCTAAGACCTCGTGCATTGCGAAACATTGATTGTGTAAAGATGCGAAAATTTGTACGATTGTGGAGTAAAATGAAAGATTGCAAGATTATTCGGATTGCGCTACTCAGAATTAATCTTTATGTACTAAATGTCAACTGTAACTTGTAAATAGGAGTCGATCAAAATAATGGGAAAATTAGTTATTCTGACAGTAATTGAACACTCTATTCTATTATGGAAACTTTTTCAATTACCAAATAATTAGTCTTGTTAAGGATTGCTAGTATTAGATGTAAAGATCATTATAAACTGTAAAGCGTTGCTTAACAACTATAAATAGAAAAGTAGAATATATGTACAAGAAGATCAATGTTTTATAAACAAACATAACAATATTCATTTATTATTTTATATAGAGCATTTCGGCTATGTTCGAAAAAAGATGATTGATGATTCAAGTAAATATTACCAGATAGATTTAATAATTATTGACTTTTCAAATGAAGTATTACACATAGATTTTCATTAGTAAATATTTATAAAAAACGTAAAAGCTATTAATTGTAATTAATTTTGAAGAGATTAAAATCATAAATACATAATCTTTTAAATTGTAGCATCTCCAACTGATGACTATATAGATGCTTTTTATTATACATTGACGTGTAAAAATTAATTTCAAATATAGGGACAAAAGTACAAAATTATAAAGTTTTACTATACAACATGGTAAAATTTGGATACATTTCCTAATAAAAATTCAACGAAATAAGTACTAAAAATTAGTTTTCAGAACTCTGATCTTTTTATAAGAATAATGAAACTATAGTATAGTAAACGTTTAACAATTTTTATCAATTTTATCAAAAAGTCATGTTTAATCTAATGCCTCTTATGTTGCAAGTGTTTTTGATACAAATTAAACAAAAAAGATAATGGAGATAGAAAAAGCTAATATTCAAAAGTACAAACGAATTATTGAGAATATGATTTTTAAATTGCCCAAAAAGAGAAACCTTTTTTAACCACTTTCTTATGCTATTTTGGAACGTTTAGGCTATTTAATAAATTAATATTATTTAATGAAGCAAACCTCATATTTAGCTTATTCTACATACTTTTGAAAATTTTCTATTAGCTTTTGTATCTTAAATACTTGCTAAGTGATAGTCAATAGAAGAGCCATTAATATAAATTGAAATAGAGCGTATTTGAGATTAGACTATATATTCCAAAAAGACCCTATGAGGTGAAATTGAGCGCACTGTTTAAACAAATTTAGTTAAATACTGTTTCCAAAGGGTATACACTGTCATTGTATTTGTACTTTTTTTACACTGGATTTATACTTTTTTCTAATTTAATGAATAAAATTATTTCATATGTTCTACAACTAAAAATTATTTCATATATATATATATACTATATAAGTGACAGCTATTCATTTACTCAACAAGTTCATATTATTTTACTGTCAAATGAAATTCTAATTTAATATTCAACAAGTAAATACTATTATTATACAATTACCGCCATGCATGTATATGCAAATGCGTACCTCTTGTATGCTTGTAATAACGGCTATAATGATACACGTGGAAAGATTCTACCTTAAATTTTTTATATTTATCTGTATATTAGATCCTTTTTAAACCTTTTATAATAGTAAATTGGTTAGCACGTAGATCACATATATTAGCTAATCATAGAGAATTTCTTTAGAATGCATAAAGTCTTACGTATATCTGCAAAATCTAAAAAGCAAGAGCTTTCCAAATCGTTTTTCAGAATTAGAAAATGTTGATCTCTTCAAAAGTAATGTGAACTTGAAGTTGAGCTTAAGCTTCACAAAAATACTGATAAAGGGTCAGTAATTGTCCCAACCATTGACCACGTGAATTTTAGCTGAACTTGAAACTCATATAACTTTTGAAGCAATCAACATTTGCTAATTCTGAAAAAAAAAATGTGAAAAGCTCTCGCTCTTTAGTTTAATTTTATTTTCTTTTTTTTCCAAATTTCATCCTAAGTTGTATTTAATTGGTGGAATGATTTAGAACTAAACTAGAGCTATATCTAATTATTTAAAAAAAAATCGATTAGTTGTCCTAGAAAAATTATAACATTCAAAGGTCGTTGTTTAGACATGGATTTCTTTTCTTGATACCCTAATCAATAAGAAAAATCAATAAGAAAGGTGTGCTCGAAAAAAATTTTGTAGCGCATTTTTCGTGGTTTTTTTGCAGATTTCCTGAAATTTGCACATATATATATATAAGTTTAATTACATATATTTCATATTCTAATACTTACTTCTTTGAACCATATAATTTCAATTTTTCATTTGCCTTGATTACTATCTTAAAATCAAATGTTTTAGGTAAATAACTCTTGTTCAAGATTTGAAAATTTATGGTTGTTATATACTTTAAGAAAATAAAAATGCATTCTAATCAAAGATTCTACTATGACATTTTGTACGTAATATGCTGTAAGTTCGGTAGTATGAATTTTCATAAATTCTTAACACTTAACATGCGTAAGAGGATAAGTTATCTCACAGAGAGCAAATTCAACGATCTCTTTCTTCGGCTGACGAGTATAGATGACCAAAGGCAGTTTAAGACCACCCGGTAAAGTAACTAAACTTTCAATGCGTGGCCCGGTGAAAGCTGAATTGGCCATTAGCATCGAGCTGCTGGGAGAACCTCATCCTAACCACTACACTCCTTGCTTCGTAATGTAGGCGCTATCAAACTAGCAGGGTCGGGCTACCGCTAGACTCTTCAACTTCAATTCACGTCTGAATTTTCCCATTAAATGGTTAATTTGGATTTATAAGGTTACCTAGCTACTGTTAATCACTTTCCCTTCCTTCACTTCTTCGTTTCCTTAAGTTTCTTATAAAAGTTATAGTTTCGGTAGGAGAATTATCCTTCGCATTTCTGCAGATGGTAGAACTACCGGCATTTACAAGAATTCACAACTCATAAAAGTATTGCCACATTGAGATTATGTTATACTTTTGAAAAGGTTTAACCTTTATACCGTGTAAGCTGAACGAAGGTCGATTTACTAGATAAGTAGCCTGACACGTAAAACTGTTTCGAAACTACAAAGATATATTTAAACTTAGAATAAGAAAAATTGCTTACAAAGATATATGAACATTGATGATGATTTTAATTAATAACTTTATGGATTTAATTAATTTTTATTATTTGCAAAATCACCACAATAAGATCATGCAATAACTGCCAATTAGAATATTTTCAACAAATAATGAAAGATGCTAGTAGAACAGAGATTAACATATGTTATATAAAATTTGTTTAAAACCAACTATTTAAATGATATTTTATGTGTGTGTATATATATATACATACAATGTAAATTTTATAAGCACAAAGAATTCTAAAAATATATTTTCCTACGTACAATACTAAAAAGTTAGTAAAACAAAGTTTTAGTACTTTCAATAAAAACGAAGTGTGTTACTGTAACTCGGGTCATCAGACGCGCCCCACTTAAGTGAATCACTTTATAGAATTTAGAAAAGTAGTGATCAATATGATCATGCACTATAAGATGTAAGATTTACTTATCAATATTTACGTTAAAATTATATTTTGATGATCTGTATATCTTATTTATACAATCAATAGTTAATTTCATTAGCTAAATCACTTAGACTTATATTAAATTATTATATTCTACATTTATTAGAATATTCATTTTTTCTTTAATTTATTTACAGTTATTCATTACAAATGTAATTACAAAATGGAATTAAAAATAGATATATGAATCGGATAAGTGGTGTAAAATAGATGCGGTTAGTTGAAATTGTAATAAATTAAATAACTCTAATTAGATATGCAATTAAGTACATTAACTCACATATTTGCACACGATAACAGTAGTTTTAGATATAAATTTCAAGATATTAAAAAAAATACTTATGAAATCACTTTCATTTTATTAATTAGCTATAATAAAACATTTATTTTAAAAATCGTTCGTTTTTAATTTTTTATTTATAATAAAAAATGATGAATAATAAAATTATAAAATTATAGTATTTAGGCGACTTGGCATCTTTGAATTTCTAGAACTAGCAATATTAAAAAATATATTGTTTAAGTAGTAAATCTTGTTTTTTATTTAGGAAAAATGCAATATTTTGAAAGTTTTTACTAGAATCTTTATGTTTTTTTTTTAATTTTATGTTTTACAGACTTAAAATAGGTGGTCAAATTCTCTTTTAATTACTCGGGATGGAGGGGTTGCCTCCATGGGTAAGGTTCCGCCACTCTCCAAAAGTATATTAATTTATTAAAATACCACCAATGACTGTTTCTTCTACTTTACCTGTAATTTCTGAATAAATAAAATAACTTATTAACCTTTAATTTTCATTTCTGCAGCATAGATAATGTATTCCCTTATGATTGTTTTCTTGTCGTCAGTAAATTTGATTGTTTTCTGTACAGCGCGTTGCATATTTATCTAAACTTTATTGCTCGCTGCTTTTAAAACTTTGTACTAAAGTTTCATAAATGCACTATTGTTGACTGGTGATTGCAGCTATATACCACCGCAATAGTTTCTTAGAGCACGAAGTCTACTGCCAACTAGATATAAACGAAAACTGTTCTTTGATTTATTCATACCTATTTCTCTTTTTTCTAATTTCGGTGCCATAGGAAAAGGTTTGAATAAATTGACATCCGTAGAACGAATGAAGTATAGTCACTATCAAGTCCAAAGATTTTTATTTCTTCGAAAACTATATCACTTCCACAAAGTTTCTGACAAGTTGCATCATCTACCATATTTGCTAATAATTCTAAATTAGGAATCGCATAGCGTTAAAAGTTTGACGTATTCTAAATTGAAAAGCCCATAGACTTGAAAGTTTGACTAATTCTAAATTGAAAAACTTATAGACTTGAAAGTTTTATTAATTTTAAATGGAAAATCCGTGTAGCCTTAAAAGTTTGATTTTGGATACTCTTTTTTAATTTAGAAATAAATACTCTCTTGGTGTCGCTTAATCGTATGTTTTGTTTTCTTTAATTTCAAGTTTTTTTTAATTAAATTTAGTGGATCAAGTTCAAGTCTTTCCTGTAGATCTACTCATTACTTGGTATTCTCACATGATTTATTTTATTGTTTTGGTAGAGTAGTTATTAATTTTCGAAAGCTAAACTTTATGAAAACCTAATAGTATTAATATTTTTTTACACAATTTTTTATAATATAAAATCCTTTTTTGTCAAGAGGAACTAAAGATAATCCCTCTGGTAAAAAATCGTCTACTAATGGTTGGCCAATTTTCTGGACCAACGAATAGCAAAAATATTGGCTAACAGTTAGCCAATGGTTGGTAAACTATCAATAATTAAGTAATAATCAATAAAATAAAAACAGTGAAAAAATAAGAAATGTAGATATTCAAAAACGATTCCCATAATCTTACAAACCTTTAACTCATTACGTCACAACCGTTTAACGCCTTGAATCCATAACCTTTTAGTTCTGTAACCCTATAACTGACTCATGACATCGTAATCCTATAATATCAGATTGAGCACTAGAAATCGTATCGTCATTGTGTCTGAACCTACCACGATCATTCGGCTTGAACACCACAAGTATAGCTTTAAGAATCTCAATGCGCAAAGTCACTCATTTTTGGAAGCTAATCATAACAGGACTCTCATTTTCCAGACGTATTTTCCCGGATGCTCTACTTGCTTTGTTGAAGTGTTGTTTCATTCTGGACTATTAGACCGCGATATTCTGAATGCTCCACAGAAGCAGATCTGCTAAAGGTTATACATACATGATATTAAGGCTTTCAACTCTGTAACGTCAAGCTTTTAAAAAAACTATCTGATTTTAGTTTATTTAAAGTAGTGTTTTGATGGATTGGGTATTATTTGAAAGATCCTGTACAACTGGTTGTTGGTTATAATACAAACTTTTCCTCTTTTCCGCACTGCGTTGATACTGCCATATGTCATTTGTGATATGCTAGGATATATTCGTTATCCACTACAGAAACTTGACTATTTTCTCAGTAAGATAAGTGCAAACATAAATGGAAACATAGGTAGTACTGTACAGAATGATCTTACGCTTAATATCGAAAAAAGTAAAGCTATTGCTGCAGGCTCTTTTACCTACTTCATTAATCTACTTCATAAGTAAATAAAAATACTCTTAATGTTTTTGAAACATTAAGTAAATTCTTACAAATAATTTATTTGTTAAAAGTTTATCATAGAAAAAAATTGTTCCCTTTATTATACAATTTACATTTTACAAGAGAATATGGCAAATGTAGGATAGTGGTGGCGCCAGTCTGTCACTGTATGGCCGGTTTGATGTCAGGATTGTCGGCATACTTCCTTATTCTCGCTCTTTTGAGATCCGATTGCTCGCTGGTAATCTGGGCATCTATCACCAGCCCGAGTGTGCTCATAGTTGCCACGATGTCTGGTTTGCGTAGTCTCTCTTGTGTCCGGTAGTATGGCTCCTCTTGATCTTGAAATCCCTGACGGCTGAGATTACGACCCAGGTAGGAGAGTACGGCGTCATGTCTGTCAATTCTGACCTTATGGGCGCGGGGTCAGATCTGTAAGACATGGTTGTTGGTTTCTTACGCCATGCACCCCACGTGACGGAGTCTATCACCGCGTCTCCCTATGGTTCTTCGAGATCGGGTCGGCAGCGCTCCACCCTTTGTGGAGCGAGGTCCGTCGGTCACCTATTAGTGTTAGCCGGTGACTTGGTGGGAGAGCTTGAGCTCTGAGCCGTCGATGGATTGGTACAAGATTTGCCGACATCCGGTTACTAATCTAAGTAGGCGGTTCTTGCAGTGGAGTGGGGCTAACCAGCGTAGGGAAGCAATTCCTAGCCCTTCTTTCGATACAGAGGCGTGGAAGTAGCCTACCAATATATCGTTCGGTAAAGCCATCCATTACCTCACAAAGGCACGCATCACCTTGTCGGCGTTGCGGATTTCGCTGATTTGCGAAATCCGCTGTTGAGATTTAAGTGGTGCCTTTGTTAAGCGTTCGAGAAGGGAACTGAGCTGGTTAGTTAGCTGGATCGATCGTCATCCTTCTGAAGAGAACTCGATCCCCAGATATTTTCAGGAATCTTCTCTGGAGAGCGCGCTCGATGGCTGACCATTGATGGTGAAAACGCGATTACCATCTACTACTTTCCTCCTGCGACCACCATCGCCGACGATCGATACCGTGTGGCACTTGCTGGTGTTCAAGAGAAGGCCGCATATTCTCAGGAAAGCAATTAGCTAGTCGACTAGATGCTGTAGTCCAATCGACGAGTCGGCATGTAGTACTAGATTGTCAGCGAAGGCCATAGCACGAACAGTCCCGTTGTTATAGTGCTGCCAGCGTTAAGATCCGTAAGGTAGCGGATTAGAAGAGGTGGAAGGTCAGCTGCTTCTGTTGCCTCCACGATGGCACTGTGTTCCACGCTGTCGAAGGCCTTCGTGAGATCTAGCGTTGCTACGTAGGTTGACTTGAACGTTTGGTACTGACTGCGTAAGAGGGTGTCAAGGAGCACGGAGTCGTACCGGCAGCCATCCATCCCAGCTCGAAAGGCTCTCTGCTGATTTTCCATCTCAATCGTGGCGTCTATTCTTTGCGCTAGAATTTTTTGGAGGACTCTAGCGAGGACGGAGAAGATGGAGATCGGTCTAAAGTCTCCTGGCAGAGATTTCTTGGGGATGAAGATGGTCCTAGATGCCGCCAGATGTTTTAGCAGTCTTTCGCACCAGAGAATAAGATCCGAGTGATTATGTGAAGAGGAACGGCTTGGAACTGGCGAGTCGTCAAACCATCAGGCCCCGGTGAGACAGCCAGAGATAGTCGTGCTGCTCGGATATCCTCCGGTATGATTGGCCTCGCAATGGAGTAGTGGACGGAGCGCTGTGTGCATTCCGGTATGCTGTTGGTTGGTCGCTGCATAAAGACAGTAGTCTAGTATGACTCCATCACTGCTCTAGCGAGTTGTTGTGCATCTTCGACGTCACCCAGAATACTTTTGATGCATCTCATGCGGTTGGAACGTCAGTGCCTTTGCGTAGCAGCATATTCTCTGGGCCTGGCCTTCCTGCGGCTCAGCTGGTGTTGAACTGTCGGAGGTGGTCGATGGTGGTGCGAGCAAGGAGGAAAAATGTCTCGAAGGTACAGAGACAGTCGCTCGGAGATGGTAGTCCTTGGTGGAGTTGGTAGCTTCGAGCATATACTACTGGAGGTAGCGTTCAAACGGCGTTACCAGCCGAAGAGAGAGATAGCATGTAACTTCATAGTTGCTATCTCTCTCTTTTTGGCTGGTAACGCACTCGGCCGCTTGAACGTTACCTCCAGTAGTATATGCTCGAAGGTTGATAGCGTCGCATACGATGCCCCGGAGGCGTTCTGCTTGGAAGCTGTGGTGTTTGCTCTCAGCAGATTCTGCAAGTATACAAGCAGGGGACTAGGGGTGGGAGGAGAAGGACCCCTCCCCCCTTGTCTCGGCATCGGCCCCGTTTCGCGTCTCAGTGATGGTGATAGTAGGGCTCTTCCTCCTGGAAGGTCCCGGTTCGAGAATTGCTGGACCAGGTTCTTGTATACCGGGGAACATCGGTGCTGGCTGATGGCTACCGTGGTTCGATGAAGGAATTCCTCCTGCAAAGCCTGGTTGAATGAGCGGATTCGTTGGGTGGTCATCTCGGTTTCTCGGCGAGCGATAAGGGAGAATTTTTCGATCGTTCAACCGAATGACCGCCTCTATGCAATGATTCGCTGGTCGTTTCAGGATGGGTGGGCACGTCGATTAGAAGTAGTTTAGAAGCTTCTAACGCACCCAGAAAATCCGCACTGCAAGATGGCGTTGTATGAAGGAGGCTGAATGTTGGGAGAGATCGCTGGAGCAAACCGGTCTGTGGATCGTCTGCTGTTATCATCCGAGGCTTGGTTTATAGTAGTAGGGCCAGCTTAAGACGACCGGAGGGGTTGGCAACTCCTGAGGCCTATATCAATGAGACTCCAATTCACACTAAGCATGGGCAAGCGGATCCACTGGATAGGAGAAGTCACGGTTTGCCCCGAATAAGAGCACCACGAAGCTTACTGACCTTTTCATTCCTTTCCCGGAACTTTGGCGGGTCCCCAAAAATCGAAAACCACCACCTAAAAATCTGTGGATTGAAATTCTTATTCCCAGAGCTCTCCTCAGCCGAGGAAAATTCAGAAAAAACTTGGGTCAGATAGAGGGAGGATTCGAACCCACGACCCTAGTCATAAGACAAACCCTCTACCATTGAGCCGAAGCTGCTCTTAGTAAGTATTAATATAACTAGTTCATTTTAATTGTACCTCGACATTAAATGATTCTGTGAGTGATCTTACCGTTTCTTTTAGCTTGACTTTTGAGAATATGGGAATCTTAATTATCTTCGTTACTTCATCTGGTTATCTAGAGATGTAGGTCGGGAAAAATTCATCGGTAATATTTTTCATTATCTGTACGTCATGTGCTATTTTGAAACATAAGTGTCAATATGTTCTATTAGGAACTTTAACTTTATATTCTTGCGCGTATTTATCATCCTTTGTAGTGCTTTTTTCAGAATTTGATACTCAGCGCCTCTAAGCCTAATATCAACCTCGTGATATCAAATTGACTGTGCATCTTTGCTAGTTTACTATTTCATTTGTCCACTAATACGCAGTGTATGAAAGAGAGTGAGCCACATGACTATGGGTAATTTTGTGCGTTCTACGACTACGCATCTAGCATCATTATTTGCAATTTCATTTTTGATATTTGCATGGCATTGTTGAAAATATGACAATGAATCGTTGCAAACGTGACATTGAGTATCGTGCATTTACTGATTTTCCTCTCGAGTGCACTTACTTTTAACCTGAACGGCTCTCATTAGGAGTGTGATACCAGCTCATATATGTTATCTTCTTATTTTCAATTCAACGCAGTCTCCTACTCATTCTTCTTTTTCAATAGATACCCCTCTAGGATTTGCGATCCATATGATAGCCATCCCTGTATCGTTTGAGATCTATGCCAGTCCTTCAACGTCTGTGTACTGTTCGCTCAGGAACAAAAAGTCCAGTACCCAGTCGGCTTACATGTCTGAGACTAATTTACTCCTATGTATATTATTTTCTATTTTTCCAAGTATCACGCCCATTCCTAGTATATGATTTTTCTATTTTTTTAATATTGCCTCCGACTTGCGACTCTTCACCGTACCTAAGATATGTGCTTGCTAAATAGTGTAGTTTGTTCTTGAAAGTCGCCACATAATCATCAATATTGTCATATCAGTAGTGCGTTTCCGATCTATCGAAGCCATGCAGTTCTTTACTTGGTGACCGTAACCAAGGTATCTAAGAATTTATTCAGCAGAGTTCTACAGCATACCCTACAGACTACTAAGCTCCCTTTTCGTTCACATATTTTCAGTAACTTCAGGGTCTCTTATTTCTGCATAGCGACTATAGCTATTCTTTAGCCCTTACTACTTAAGCTAGTCATTCGGATAGTAAATAGCCTACTGTTCCTGTCCGAGCTAACGTGTTGTATAATTGACTGTAATGGATTTAATGGTCTATTCTTTATTCTTACTACCTTAATTCTCCTTGGTACGATTGCCTACCAGTAATTTTTTTCATTAAAGTGAAGGACTGGTGTTCCGGCAGATTTCACTTTCTCCTATCAGATGATTAGCTGCTTCAGTTTTCCAAACATTTTGGACTTAGCCCCTTCTCTTCGTTTTCAATTAAGGTGACTGGTCTTATCTCTGGCAGAATGAAGCTAGTTCGTACATATCCATGAATCTTCCTGCGTCCTGAATGTCATACAATTTCTCTACTTTTTGTGGCAATCCATTTTTGATGGTCTAGTTAATGTTCGAACGAGTAATGATTTTTTTAAAGAAGTGCATTTAGAACTGTGACGGAAGATGCAATATGGTCAGGATCTGATGTCGAAATCAAAATTATAGAGACTTACGGTATGAAATCTAAATACATTGTTCAAGAAGTTGCTATATTAGAGTAAATGTTGTCCAATTTCAAATAAAGAACCTTAGTAAGACCTCTTGAGTACAAGTATAGTTTTTCCATGAAGATTCGATTTTGAACTCTGGATTTGAAATGGCCTCTTTTTTAACGTGAACTTTCACATTAGGAGATGCATAAAATAAAGTTATAGCAAAAGGTGAACTACTTTCATTTTTTACCGAGTAATACTTTCAGTATTTTTGTTACAGTTATATGCGAGTGGGGGACAGTCTAGCAATATAGTTTTCAATCTACAAGGCAGAGTGACTCAAACTATTTTATCTTCTACTCCTTCTTGATCAGTTTCTCCGTCTACGGATTGTAGTAGCTGCTGTCTCAGCCTGCCATGAGGAGACCGGGAGAGAAAAAAGAAGAAATAGCGAATTAAATTTTTATTTACATTGTTATTCTTAAAGAAAAGGATTGTAACACTTTGGAATTAATAATAGAGGCATTGAATTCGCACCGCTAGCTATCATTAGTTCTGAATTGTTTATAAAGATTTTTTTTAAATATGTTATATCTTTAAAGTCAGTACAAATACTGAAAATTTATTTTGTTTTAAAAAATAAACAATAATATGTTTATAATATGCTTAATTCTTATCTTTTTTATCTCTCTTCTTTCAATTTTTCTTACTGAAATAATCTACAAAAAGTAAATTTGAATTACTATTAAGATATACAAGTAATATTCTAAAACTATATCATATTTCTGATAAAATAAGCTTAAAAAAATTTGTGATTTCGAGTCGAAAAGTTGTATCTGTCAAATTTATTCGAGTCATACTAATTTTAAATTTTATTAAAAGTTTTGACTGTAAATAGTAGTTTATGCAAAAAGGACCAAGTTCACGCCTGAATTACATACAATATTTTTTGCAGTTGTATGCCTAAAGTTGAAATTTAAAACAGCGTGTGAAGTTTACTTAGTTAATGGTCGCAATAATTAGAGTAATATTAACTTTAAGTTTACTTAATCATTTCCCTTCCAGGTGCTATATTACAATAATTACGATATTAGTAGCCAGCACGTAACTAAGTTATTACAACTTTATAATTGAATATACTACATATTATGTAGATGAATGAAAATCATAATAAGGAAACGGATCTGTGGAACAGAGTCCAATATTAACACTTTTATTCATTAAACGATAATTTTAATTGCAAGTAGGAAAAAAGCTTGAATTTTGACAATTTTTGTCCGAACGACCCCACCGTGCATCGTCGTCGTCATCGTCAGTCTGCAGTAATTTCACGCTATACCGAAACTCACGTTTTACACAATTTGTGCGCGTCGTCGGTTGCTGCACATACGTGTCTTCCATACTTGAGTATTTTCCGTTTCCCTTACTTGCTTTCGTGCCGGATGACGACCGACGTGTCGCGTAGCGATGGACATACTTCTGGTAGTAGCATTTTCGTTTATGACGCCCTGGATAAATTGGACTCGTTGTCTTCCTCCCTTTCTTTCTCTTTCTCTCCCTCTTTCCCGCTCACTCTCTTTCCGTGTGCTGATGAAATTTAATCGAATCTCTAATGCAGATGGTGGCAGAAGCATGCCTCAGAGAAAGTTTAATTAATTATTTAATCGTTAACGTTAGCTTCTATGAACGTCGTTTATTTAATATGACTACGAACTTACGCTATCGTCGGTATATGTTTATATTAGAGTTAAAATACCATTTATCGACGAATATGTTTTAATGATTTCTCCTACTAATGGAGTTAGTAATTATAATGATTTCTAAATATCTTTTGATATCTACAATGAAAATGTGTTTTATAATTCTTTCAATGTGAATTTTTAAGTTACATCAATATTCATCTCTGAGATTTCTTTAAGTATATTAAAGAAAGCTAAATCTTTTGTGTACTTAAGTACTTTGTTGTAAAATTTAGAATTTAGAATTCTGTAGTTTTGATATAGTCCAATGGGTATTTCAAGATTTCGAGTATCAATGGGCTATGGAAAACGAGATAATCAGAGAAATTGTAAGTGTAATTATTTATTATTAAATATCGGTAGTGAAATTTCGCGTCTGCAGTTGCTCCCAGAAATGTGGATATTACGTAAATTTTTAACGAAAATTCCTATGGAAGATATTAAGAAAATCGCTTATACAAAAATTTTAATAATCGCTTTTATTTTGTGAAAAAATATTCGAAACTAAAATATTTAAATATAAAAAATAGGGTCGCGCATCCCCTCAATCATAAATGTATATCTTGATATTGAATCAAATACTCTGGTCAAAATGCTATCGTTTCCAAACATATGAGAACCGAGATTCAACTATAGAAACGTCTACTCTCTTGCATAATCTCCATTAAGGGGTCTGTCCGCGGAAACACGCGCATGCTAACAAGTATGTGATGATATACGTTTACACGCTCAACCTAAACTACTTTTCTCATAAACGCGCTCGCATGTGCACATCTCGAGAAACGACTAACATCGTAAACTCTAGCTCATTATATTTAACGCCTTGGCTATGAATGGTCACTCTTCCGTAAGCGCCGCGCGACTCGTACGTTCCCACGCGTGCGCACCCGAACGCAAATTCATTTACTTGCTCTCCTGAGCACACATAAACACAACGCGATAGTTGCGAGCTACTGCGGGAGATTTAGGGAGATACGGTGTGTTTAATACGCGTAGGTGTGTGTATATACGCGGACACTATAGGGCAGAGGTTACACTGTAGCATCAGTGATGGGCGGCCAGGCATGCGCTTGTCATACGAGGCTTTGCTCTCTCTCTCTCTCTCTCTCCCTCTTTCTCTCTCTCTCTCTCTCTCGCGCGCTCTTCTCTGGCATTTCCCGATTGATAGTATGATAGCTCGTTGTCGTGTGATGCTGCACTTTGATTCGCGCGTATATCACCGTGAAAGTGCTGCGGGAAATTCGATTTCGCCCTCCTGTGCGCTTCTCTCGCTTTCTCTGCTGGCCGGAAAAGGGTCGACAGCGCATGGACGCTCGTTCGCTCTACGTATTCACATACATAGCTCTATGGATGTATATATATATACGACACACGCACAACAAAGTTCAATGCTTTTAGTATTAGCACGCATACGCATGCATACAAAAAGTGATAAATGAATAAGAATGCGCTTTTCGTTGGCCAAAAGAAGGATGATGTCATCGTTACACGGCTTATAGATATAAAAGACCAATAATGTTGGACCGGAAACTAATAATATTAGCGATTAATCTTCGTCTTCTTATACCGAAAAACTAAAATTCCATGTTTTTTCATTATATGGTAGCGAATAATAATTTGTGATTTGTACAAAAATACACGTGACCCTCGGCATACAGCGACAACTCGGTTTTCCCCAGCATAGCGCTATAACTTCTCATATTGTCTTGTTGCCTGTAACACTTCTTAGAAAACGAAGCAATAAATGCATAATCAGATAATCCAATACTTATTCTTATGTCAACGGATTTTTTTTAATATTAATTAATTTCTAGGTATAGAGATGAAACGATTTTTCCGTCATATTCTCTATTTAATAGAAATAACATAACCTGAAAATACTCCTATTAAATTTTCTCTGTCATTAGATCATATATTTAAAAACAAACATTAAAAGAAGGTAGCCAACTAAACTGTAAATACAACTTACTGATGTTTAATTCGTTTATAGTACTGCTTCAGGCGATACAAACGAAAACAGTGATTTTTCCGTTTGATTCTGTCTCTCACTGCTCATCATAATAGTAAGCCTCTTATTAGCCATTTCTTAAGTAAAAAATTGGCCAACTTTAATATCTTATAAATATTTATAAATAAGCTAATGTAAATTTGTGAAAAAACTGAATCTATTATTCCGCCTATTAAATGGGGAATATGACCGAAAAAATTTCTTCATTGATGGATAGTAATGACCAAGAAAAGTGTCTAGTTTTTAAGAATTATTGGAGAAACTAGCTATTTATTAGGTAAATAATGGAATCGATTTCTACCAGGGTACTTTTCAGTATAATCGCATTCATAGAAGTTAGAATAATTTACGATCAATATATCGCCATTATTACTTATTTAAATAGATTAAATAGTTTAAAGAATAAATAAGATACAATAAGATAAAATAGATTAACATAAGATAAAGAGATACATACATGTACATATATTTGAACTCACACGCAGTCTCTCACGACACACACACACACATGTATACACAAACTTGTATTAGCATTTGCGCAATGGTACATACAATAAATTATTACCTCTTCATTAAACAACTTAGAAGGTCAGCCTACTAGGTAACGAATTTGACTCAAATTGTAAGATAAATTTTTTAATATGGAAATATGAAGAAAGCTACAATATTAGACCCTGATCCGATTAATCAAAAACAGGAAGGTTTATGACGCTCAAAATATTTTCGAAACAAAATAACTAAAAACGTTTGAAGTCTTTTGGTATAAAAATCCTTCGTTTTTTTAATAAAAAAATGTCAGTGTGTGCGCGTCTATATGTGTATGCGTATCTATGTGCAGCGTTCAGAAGCCATAACTTTTAAACCATTTGACCGATTTCTGTTATAAAAAGCTTATTCTCGTCGTTTCGAAAAATAGTTTGAAACGCATCACCAAGTTTTTATCGATTTTTTGTTTGTTTGTTTTTAATATCTTATATCTAATATTGCTTAACATAATAAAGTTTTTTAAATAATCTTTAAATTACCTACATTCTCTTTTTGCTTTCTTAAAGCGTAATAAATTTCGCTTTATTATAGCGAAAATATTTTTTGGACAAACAAGTATTAGAAACATGTTTTAAGAATAGCGGCATACAAATTTTTCATTTTGTAAATTTCATATAAATATTATTTATAATGTAAGGTTAAAAAAGAATGTGCCCGAAACAAGTAATAATTCAGAAATATACGTGATTTATTACGGAAGTCATATAAAATTAATATTTACAATCTAATGTACACAAACTTTCGCCCGCAATCTTAAAAACTTATATATTAATGAAATCTATCGCGCTGATGCGTTCTCGTTTCACTTAATTGGAGAATTACATGACAAAACGTATGACATAAAATAAGAACTAAAATTTTACACTATATGGCGTTTAGTTATAAAAGGCCAGACTTACAGAGAATGCCTGTTCTGGTCACAACAACGATGGCTCGATCGCTCGGGTCCGGACAGCTCGAAACATACTTGAGTATGGGACGGTCTGGCTGTGTTGGGCTTCCTGGTGACGATATGCCGAATTGGCAGACTTCGTGATGTCGGAAAGCGTCCCTGATGCAACGATGAAGTACAATATTTGGAGCCGCCTGGACTTCTTAATATCCACAAAGACAAGAGGCGGAGCTGACTGCCATACAGATGTTGCCTAGTCGACGGACACCGAGCGAAAGAGGACGTTTCTAACGCGAGCCGTAGCAGCTCACCGAAACAGGAGCAAGCGACTCTAGGTGTCGCTACTCATATTATGCCTTTTGAGGGAGTCATCAAGTTCAAAAATATTTATATTTGTGATGACGCATGTTACTATTTTGAGAAAATTTTTGTTTCCTGTGTGTGTGTGTATTTTTTCTATAAAGGAAGTTGAGAAATATGCCTTAACGCATATAAAGGTGATATGTAGGACACGGCCTTTGCTAGCAATACCCACTAAAAACCCTTCTGCTGATCTTCTGTACAGCTCCTCTCCTTGGCTGAGCCTTCACCTTTACGGCCCTTTACACTGCCTGGCATTCGGTCATACAGCTACTTCTTGTATCTTTTTCTCTTCTTTCTTTTTCCTTCTTCTCTTCTAATATGATTTAATCTGTCTATCACTCTGGTGGCGAGACCAATTACTACATTCCATCAACTCTATAAGAGGTGTGGGTACATCCTAATGTTCTGGGAAGCTTCCCATAAAGCTCTGAACCGTTCTCTCTCTTCCCTAAACCTAGAACACACGAACAGAGCATCATCCACATCTTTGTCAATTTGAGGATAGGCGGGACACTCCGGGCTTTGTCATACTTCTAATCTCTTCAGATAGCTGTGAAAGCAGCCAGGTGGGCACCTGGGTAAGATGAAAAGTGACAAGTCCGTGTCTCCTCCTGGCCCAATCTTAGACACATGAGATGATACGGTGGGTCCACCGACCTTTGCTTGCTATATCTCATCGGCGCTGCCACTCTTCATCGGCCTTTCTCAAAAATCGATTTGATGCTGTCTCTGGTAGAAGTCATCCTCTCCTGCAACCATGCCTTCGTGGTACATCTCAGCTTGTTCGGTCACCATTAGATCTGCGGGTGGTAATACGGCGATTACCGAGAGAGCGATGTCTGATACGGTACGGTACTCTTACCACGATTGTCCTATAGGCTCTTCGGCAAAGGGCACCGTAGGTCGGGTTATATATATGGCGACTTTCGACGACCGCCATCAGCTGAAGCGTCGCAAGCAAATGCTCGTTCCACGGTCAATATTCTAGTCACCAGCACTCGCCAGATGTGGGAGTCCTTCACCCCCCGCCCCCCCCATGTGATTTGCCACTATGGGTGCCGAGTGGTAGCGAGCTTGCGCGTGAATCCCATCGCTCGTCTGAGAATCAGCGTACATCAGAAGCAGTTGGACAACTTACGTTATTAGTCGATAATTTTGTAATTCTAGATTAATAAAAGTATTATTTTATATACGTATTGGAGTTTTATGCCAAGAAAAATGCGGCCGAAAAAACGGGCTTCGAATGGGAAGGGGAGGAAGAATAATCTCCTTCATCTATCGAAAATCCCATTTCGGTGGACTTATACGCGTTAGTTCTTAACACAAAGTCCAACATGAGTGCCAAACGTAAGCTCCCTAACAGCTCTTGGTGTCCACGGTAGTCTCCCTCACCAGTGAAGAAGGAGACAATTATCGGCCAATTATGTCTACTGGCGACTGTGCAAGGGGCCCCCGGGCTCACGCTGTGAGGGCGTGCAGGTACCTTGACTCGTTGGGCCACGTAGGCCACCCATGGTCCTGGGACCGACATAAAGGCCTTAGTGCCAAATGACAATGCATGGCATACCCGCCCCACTCCTCCGGGGGGAGCGAGGGACAATTTTTATGTTGTCCTATATACCGAGGAAATATCATATGACGATTGCCGAAACTCTGACGAGGGTCGTACACTTGTCTATGATGGAAAAGAGACAGCATTAATCATTATATGGCGGCCCTAGTGAACCAAATAGCGAGCCTTTACGCGCTAGTATATAGACCGCGTCTGTGCAGGGAGCTTGATGGCTCACGCTAGTAGAGCGTGCAGACCCTGACGCGTCGAGTCATGAAGCCATGGTACGGTGGACTCAGGGGCTCGAAACCTTGAATGAATCTACGCGTGCATGCAAACGAGTGTAAATGCCGTGACTTTTCTCGAAGTATGAGCTCTACTACCATGCAGCAAGCAAAG
>JAWWEQ010040245.1:0-18557 GCA_035583055.1 Torymus tubicola | reverse complement strand
TAGGTGATTTTAAAAGAAAAAAAAATTTTGACCTCTCGATTCACCTGAGAACTGCCCATATATATATATATATACCTCGTGTACACTTGTATATAAATTGTTGAATGATATAATACTGTTATACAAAAAGAAAATAATGGCGATCACTGCAAACAAAATGAATAAAAAACGACAACTTTGTCAAGAAGATTATTTCAACAAAAGTTGAAATAACATAAAGCATGAATAAAGTTAAATTTCATTAAAACTGACTGAACAATAATAATCGAAACACATACGACCTCTTTGTATGATAATTTTTGGATATAATATTTTTTAAATCAATTTATTCGACCTTCTTGTTATTCACGCTGAAAATATATTAAAATAAATCGGATGAAAATACGTCAAAGTCCATATCTCAACATTTGCATCCTTGAGACCGAGAGTTGTTCGTTCTCGACAACGACAACCTTATATTTACGGGTACTAATATTATACCAGTAGCAGAATCTGATAAGCGCATTTCCAACAAAGGCTTATTACTTATCCATCCAATTTCAACAGCTGAACCCAAACATACGGATATATACAAAATTTTATTTAGTTCAAGTACATTTCAATCATCACGCCGCGCATTTAGCCCTGCGCACGCTCATCCGCGTTAAGCAATTAAACCCTTTCACGAAAATTCTGGTTCGAACTGGAACTTATACCGCGCGCCTGCCTTTCTATTATCCTTTACACGCGCCTAAATAACCACGAATCGATCGCACACGCGCGCCCATGTCCGATCCAAAAATCAACAGAGCTTGCGCACGAACTCAAAAATATATTATATTGTCGAATGCAGTTGGAGCGTGTCGCGTGAGAGATCGATATAATACACCCGCTTGTCTACGTAATACACATCATGGTACGTGCACGTAGGTAAGTCGTCGAGGTACAAGAGAGAGAGAGAGAGAGAGGAAATAGTGGTTGTAAGTGTGGCGGCGATCGAGCTTACGTGTTCGACGCATTTACAGACGTGTCGTCATGGATGTAGAACACATAAGTCGCGCGTGTGTAGTGTGTGGCAAATGCGCGCGCGCGCGGTTATATTACACGTCGATATACAAGTTGTGATAATTGCCTCCTGGAATTTGTGCCCACGCTGGGGGGTAATTTAGGGGTGTATGTGTGCTTACTTTAGGACGGGTCTATCTTTCAATTATTAATAACGAACGTGAGCGAAGGCATTTGCGAAGTTTGAATATTTTAAAACAGTATATATATATATATATATGTAACTTTGTTCTTTTATTTTTGCTTTGTTCTTTTATACAGCTGGCGTTTACGAAAATTACTGTCGTTAAAAAAGCGACTCCATTTCGAATCAAGATAAGCACGCTGAATTATCCATAAATAACAATGATTAACCGTACTTTTCATGGATTTAAAGTATGTCAGTGTGTAGGGTTGTAAAACTACGCCTGTAATTTATTAATCATTCGAGCATAGTTATAATATTATCAGTGTTTTAAGGAAATTTATGCATTGTACATGTACCTTCATTTGGTTAAATTACCAAAAACTTTAAGCCCAATCTATTAATCTAATAACAATACAAACAATGTGCTTTATAATATGTTTATTTGTTAAAGAAATGATTATTTTGTAAAATTATGTCGCCATACACATTTCTTAATGTATTTTGTCCAAACTTTTTTTAAATTCGTATTTGAAAGTACAATGGGTTCGTGTTGGAGAATATCCAAAAAATTTTCAACAGAATGCATTACTAGCGGTCATACATAGGTTACATAGCCAAGCACGTAAAGCCGAAATCGGACGTCCTATTCTGCCGTATATAGGTCAAAACAGTAACAAACAACGTCCTATATCAATTTTACTCACACTTATAAATTTGTGCAAAAGAATCATATTTACTTTTTACGTATATATAATATATATTATGAATTAAATATATATTATTCAAAATATTTATCTTCTGGTTGTTGTTGAATATTTTGAAAATAATCCAAAAGATCAGGCAATTTAAAATAAAAAATTTATATATTTTTCGATATTTTCAGTATCAAAGTAGTATGTGCGTGAGTATATTCTAAATTTGAATTTATGGTACAAAGATATCCTCGTTTATTTTTAGAAATTCCTAAGTGCTATCATATATAGTTACGTAACCGAAATAATCAGGTTAAAAACTTTCAAGGATCATTGCACGCGATGGGATGAAAGAGTTCTGTGTGAAGATAAGTTATTACGGTATTAAAGTATAAAAACTGAACAAATTCAATAAAACGTTATTTACAATTATTATGGATACAGAGACTAAATTCCACGAGTGTTAATTTTTCAAAAAAACACGTAGACATTCTTTAGTTTTGATTTATATATACTGAATTAATGTATAAATTGCATTAAATTTACTTTGCTTTCGCATGTTATGATAATTAAACTATTTTAAATAGTTAAGAATCATCTCTGAAATTATATAAAGTGATTATGAATATCTATAATTGGTCCTCTCGCATAACCGCGTGAGTCACTTAAATGTCTCACCAATCTCGACCATTATCTACTTATTGCGATTTTTCTATTAAAACTTCAAAACGCTGCGTCTTTACTTGCTATAATATTATTTTTCACGAAAATTGTATTACAATTACTTAAAATTTATTATAAATTAAGTCATTCATCGCGTTTCACACCTTATTCATCGTGTTGGATTAAGATACCAAGGACACGAATAAAACACCATATATATATATATGCATAATATCGATTAACTATTAAACTCGAATTTAAATACCATAAAATTGTATTTTCACAGCGATCGAAAAAGCGCACTTAAACAATGATTATATACGACCGAGATTACGCGATATCGTAGAAAACAGATAATAATTAGTAATTGCATAGCTTGCGACTATATAACTCTGACGGAGCGCTTCAAATACCTAATTAGAAAAATTGCGTCAACCGATTCGTTCGTTTGTAAGTTTAAAGTATAATATATTCTTTGTAACTGTTCGTGTGAATTCATCTTAAACATAATATAAACCCGAAGCATAAAAGTATATTAAGCACCGTGAAATTATGACGACTCGACAAGAATCTTTCGCCCCCACACCCCCTTTTTAAGTGTCCGGATCTCGACCTCGAATCTCTCCACGCGTTCAACCTTGAGTTACACTACTATAGCTTTATACCAACGTGTGAGGCCAACCTCGCCTATTCCCAAGTCACCGTCGCGACATGTCATCGCTCAATTCTATATATATATATATATATAGTGTGATGCGCGCGGAACAGCAATAAAAGCATCATAATAACATGTGCACACGCATGACGAAAAGCACGGATGAAGTTCATCGGCGTTGCTCGCAAGTGCGACATATATATAGAACTATAGAGCACTAAGATAAAGTGGGTATGTATATAGATGCGGGACCCACTAGTCCGCGAGTTTTCCAAGAAAGCTCATATGCCGGTGCAATCTATATACGCATGTAAACGTACGCGTATACATACATACATACGCGTGTCCTTTTACATCGCGTGCAGGCTGTTCTATAATGTGTATAGCTATATATTTACTAACATATATATATATATATACACACACACAGAAACATACGCGACGATACGATGCGGGCGCACGTATTACACACACCTGTGGGTGTGCCGCTGCCTCTTGTTGCTGCGACTCCTGCTACCTCATGGTGTTGTTGTTCGTGCGCCACGCGCGGGCCGGGAGATCGATGATTCCCGTCCCGTTGTGACCTGCTAATTTAATATTCGACGCGGAGCCGTGGATGTGTGTATATTATACACGTGTGTGCGTATGTCTATATGCGTGCAGGAAACTATGTGTATATGTGTAGCGGGAGACAGGTTGACGACGCACCAGTTGAAAAATTAGACGACCTTATAATAGGTGGCAGTGGGTGGTGATGCGTTTTGCTGTATATACGACGCTGATTGATATGCTGTTCCGGATAGTGCGTAGTAGTATATATACACACACACACACACACATATAGCGGCGCGTGGACAATCGTCACTTTATCTGTGCCTATATATAATGTGTATATGTGCATGTATATATGTGTATACTATATACCCGATATACGGTTATGGATTTTCATTGCTATATAGGAAAGGCAAGCGCGCATAGACGTCACCGCGCGAGGATGTGGTAGTGAGTTTGCGCGGTTTGGTTTTTCCCACGTCGGATCTTATAGAGTTCAAATACCTATACTACGCTGACAATTTTTGTGATTGTCAGCGGTAAGAGTGATCGATTTTATTGTTGAATAAAATTTTGATTAGCTTATTGGATCTTATATTCGTCCTAAAAATGTCGACTGAATCCTGAAATTTATAATCCAGACATGATAAATAGCTTCAGGAAATTTAGTCACTTTAAGTGGAAAATTTATTGTTTTTTTCTGTAAACATATTAAAAAAAAACTTTTTAAGAAATATCAAAATATACATTTTTTACGAGGAGAAAAAGTTGAGAATGCGCTAGAAATCGTATTGACTCACATGAAACCAAAATATAAAACGAGCGTTTTGGGCATGTAGTTTACAAGAAAAATTTTTTACAAGAAAAAAGTTCCATGCACTTCAGAAATTAAGTTAACGTTGTTGAAAAACAAAATTGACTATAATGGCGTGAACTTATCGTGTGTAGCTAATAAAACCATTTTTTAGATTAATTCTCTTGTAAAATCGTAAAAATGATTTAAATAATCTTTTGACCACATGAATCAGTCAATAACTAAAAGTAAACAAAGACAATCAGTAAAATAGTCAAAATGCTATGAAGTTTAATTATCTGCTAATATAAAAAAAGGAAATTTGTAACAGCTTCTTATTATTTATTCCTCATATGATTTGAGTTATAAAGTAATTAAGAAATTATCAAACAGCAAAACATATGCGTATACATCTGTTTATAAAAGGAACACATAATCCTTATAAATGGATAAAGTCACTTTTTACTCCTTGATCGCTTCTCCAAATTGTATAAGGAAGATAGTAAGCCTTACCTCGATGTAATAAGGATCAAAGAGTTCTTTAAGGAGGCGTTCTGCTAAAGTAGTTTTTAAATAGCTATTTTGTGTTAAACCCGGATTCTAACTATCATATATGAACATAAAGTTTATTTGAAATAAATCATACGTAAATTTAAAGTTTATTTTAAGTCGAACAAAGGTTACTGAACTATATTGAGTAAAATTTTCATTATGTTTTATATGTAGACACAATTATAACCACATGTTAAAATTATACAGTCAAAAACTTTTTTACGCTGACATGTCCAGTTTTGGAAGAACTATATACTATATATACATAATCTTTAGTATTATATAAATTAAAAAAAACAATTCCTTTTTTGTAATCAGATATAAATAGTATTTATTACAAATGAAAGTAATGAGTTTTATAAGGCTAGCCCTGTTGCAATTGCACGTTTAAGGAAGTATAATAATACCCAAGTTGTTCTAGAACTATGGCCGACTATATGGAATTTTAACGAAGCAATGAACTCACTAAGTTGGCTATATTAACGCTAAGACTAATTGGGTTTTTTTCTTTTTCACGTAAATTTTTGTTTGTGCCATTTTAAGAAAAAAAGGTATATAAGTATCTATAAGCATATAGAAGTTTTTATTTTTACTATTCGTAAAGAATACATATATTTATGATTATACTTATTTTATTTTATTTTCACATTTTGTACCATCGTTAACATACAAACCTGTCCTCCTTATTTTCGTTATTCAAACTGAAACTCAAAGAATGGAAACTAAAGTAACTTCACGTTTGACGATGGAAACCTATTGCATTAGAGTTTGTGTGTCTCTTGCTTCTATCTGTCTGTGACTTGGAATTCTTTCCACGATAACCCACTTCCGTTGTTTCATTTTCTTCAGCGACAGGAAGTTTCAAGTTTCGCGTGTTATTCGATTCGATAACACGTTGGAGTATGTGTTATTACATTTCATAAATAATTAGTACTTTGTTAATTAATTTAGTTAATTTATGTTTTTATTACATGACAATATACCTATTCCAAAGCATTAACCGAAATCGCCTGTTTATATTATGTAAAGATAATGGATAATGTATACCGACATCATTCATCGATGGTATACTTCTACAAACAAATCAAATTATAACCACTACCGTAGTTTACGAGAAAAGAAATCAATCAAAAAATATAAAGAGCAGTGATTTCTTGGCTTTGCCTCGAACCACCGCGTGCAAATTAAGAATAACTGTTGTTCTTCACTTTCCAGCTCTACATACAACAGTTTCTCGAGCATGCCTGCAAAAAAAACACAAGACTCATCGTCAGCGAGGTACACGGTATTGACGTGTTGCCTCCTTCGCGAGCCAGCAATAATTCCGTTAAAATACAATGTTCCAGGAGCTCGCATGTACCCTTATACACGCACATACACAATACAACATATACACACACATACGCGTGCACACAACGAGCGTGAAAGGAAACTTCGTGAGAAGGTAAGCGCGAGAAAAATCAATCGACCGTTGTATTACACACGATATTGGCAGCGAAAAGTAAAAAAAAATGAAGTACTCCACGACGGAGAAAATAAGGACAAAGAAGGTGGAACGCACACGAGCAGCTCGAAACATCATCAACGACGCGGCACAAAAATCGCGCACGGCAGTATATATAACGTAATAGAGTTGGTCTACCACCATCACGGGGGTCTTCATAACGGCTAGTCTTAATCGATCGACATTATTTATAAATGTAGAGTGGATAGTGTCCGCGCGTATATACACACATCTATACACATATCTGTGTATTTGTGTGTGTGTGTGTGTACGTGCCGCGGGGCACATACAAGTGGCGGTCGTATACATAAGAACGCGCGAGCGCGCAACCTCGGCTCATTGTCATGAGTAGTCCGTCGGTTTTTCCGCGACTATCGTTTTCAATTGTATTTCTATATACCTACGCGATAAGGGTATATATAAAGATTCTCAGAGGTGCAATCGCAAGTGGCTGCCCATTTATTTGCGCGGTTCAATTTCAATATATCGCACGTCGTGTTGACCGCAGAGGCCTTATTCAGTAACTTTATCCGTCGATAACGTCCCTTTAACGAAAACTCGATAAAGGGTTTCGATAACTGTGGTTGAAAATAATTTGTGTACTATCCCGTCTGAAAAACATAGAACTTTACATTATATGCACCAATCTGCCCTCTCTGATCGCTACGTCAGGATCGCTTGATTTACATATTATACGCATTGTCATATTCAATTCCTAATAATTAGGCACGACCGCTACTCAGGAAAGCCTTATTTTTTAAATAATTACCATAAATAAATTAATAAATAATTCGGCGTTTATTTTCGTGAATTTTCACATGTGACTTTAGGTACAATATAGATTTGTTTTGGTCTTTAGATGATGATGATGAAATTTATGTTAAACTAGCTACGTACGTACGCATTGAGTGCGTTATCGCGCGTATTATTTAGCTATTTATTTTTGTTTTTAAGGTTATGACCATCATCAAGTTAGTTAGTTCCAATTTAAATAATAATAAGATAACACAAAACTGTCACATATTAATTCAATTGACTTAATTTTAATTATATTTTGTATGGATGTGCAAAATGTAGTTTTTAATATGTTGCTACCTTGTTACAATATTCCTGAATTAGATGCTTTAAGATAGGCTATAGATTCTGGAATCGAAAATCGATCAAAAACCCCCCAAAAAACGTGTTTTTGAAACTATAAATAGCGTTTTATTTAGTAAAACTGTAAGCAACAAATTCAAAACTGCAGCAAACGTTGCAAATACTTTGCTAATTTGTTGGGCCATTCCCGAATTTGTTGCTTGATATCAAGCTAGATCTTGGAGTTGAAAGTCGATCGAAAAATTTACTATACTGCATTGTAAATTTTACTGTAAATTATGGTAATTTTTTTGTAGTGTGTGGTGGCTTTACAAGAAATATGGTAATTTTTACAATACTCTTCTCAGCGAGTAATGATAAGTTTCGATGTATTTTTTACATTCTAATGGTATGTCGACATTAAATTTGTAAGATGAAAAAAATTTGTTTAACTAATTTGCTTAATTTGAATACAATTCATTGTTAAACGCAAATAATTTATGTAATTTAAGAACAAATTAAGTTTTAGGAAACTAACTGCCAATGAATAGGCAGCGGTTTTACATATTAATTTATTTTTTACATGTTTTGCTAAATTTGTTGATTTCGCTTATAGACACATATGTACGCATATACAATCATACACGTGAGCGTATGTATATCAAAATGGTACTATAACTAATGTCGCATTTTGGTATAAGCCTTAACACTCGCTAGACCGTCTTAACGCGCAGATACAGTCTTGCGATTTTTTTGTGATATAACTCATAAGTATATCAAGAAAAATCTACTAGTCAGTTCTAAAAACATGGTCGATTTGCAAGTTTATCATGACCGATAAAGTAACTGAATAACGCCCCGTTAATTGGGCTGGATTGGGCGTGGTGTTTCGAACGAAGAGTAAAAAAAAGGTCGTTTGCTTTATACGTATAGTCGCACATACACACGTCCAGAGGGTATAAGTATCTGGTTATAATATAGTTCGCCTTGCGCGCGCACACACGCGGAAGCGATATACATGTTTCATGAAGCTTGAATTCGCCCGGATTGTTCGCCGCGGTGGTTTATATGAGTCCTTTATTATTTGACTCAATTTCTGGTTTAATAAGTAAGGGTGACGTTTGTCGTTTCAATAGGTCACGGTAGCTTTCCAAAACATTTGTGTTTACTGCATAGTATATTTGTAATAAAAATTTTATTCTTAGTTTTTATGTGTTATTTGCAACTATGTATTATTTATTTTCATTGGCCTTTTTATACAGTTCTTGAGAATTGAATAGCTTGTTCATTGTTATTTTTGTAAAACGAGCCGTAAACTATTCTATGAATCGAATAGGTCATGACACATCACTTATACTTAAGAATGATATAACATACTGTTATCTGTGACAATTGAATTCTCTGACAAATGGTATTTCTCTGACAATGCGGTAACACGTAAAAAAATATATTAATGTTATTTTCATTTAAGATGGATTAACATTGTTATAAATTTTACATGAAAGTATAAAATAAATGACTTTCATTATTTCATGTTTACAAATAAACTGTATGAAAGAAAACAACTCCTAATATAGACTCTTCTACTTGTTGAGGAAGTACAAAATCGACCATTCATAAACTGTCCTTAGAGCGTTTTCGTGTAACTTATCTGATAGATAAGAATTACCGATACATAAAGAACTCAAAAGATGTTAAATGTAATTCCGTATTTTGGCGTATAGATTTTGTATTCAATGTTACAATAGCTGATATTCCTAAAATAAAAATAATTTTAAAAATAATAAGAATATTTAGAAAACAATGAAAGATAATTATGAATATTTCAACTAAATATGAAAATTTTTCTCGCAATATAGTTTAATTTAGTATTTATTTTTTCAGTCATTTAATTGATCTTTATGTATACGTCCTATATCTGTAAGTGTTGAAAAATTCAATTCACGCGCATCATCATTTACTTTTATCGAACTCGATCACACGCATATTTCTACAATATAGGCTTCACAGCGCATACTATTTTCGTCGGATACGAACTAATTCTTGGATTCACATAAATGTATGCAAGATTAAGAAATATAGTAAAAATAGGATTCTCTTTGGTTTTTTTCATCATTATTAAAAAATTAAAAGATCTTTAATAATGTTTAGTAACTGAAAAAGTAATAGACAACTTTGGTTTGTAACTTGTAAATTATCTTTTTTAAATTTTATCAAATAAAATTATTATTACACAGAAAAAATAAAACAGTTAACACAACTGAATTAGTGAAGTAATAATTATTCCAGTTTTACACAAATGGAAATCTACCGATATTTTTTGAGTAAAACGAACTTGTCACTTTAAAGTCAAATTAAGTGTCAGAAATGTAAAATTTACTCATTTTTTTTCGTGTACGATAGCTTTTACTTTATTTCAAGTAGTAATGGAGAGGCATTTAATTTTGTATTATTTATAATACTTTTTTTAGTCCATTTAAATGCAACTTTCCATGATATATGTACAATTGTACATTAAATCAAATGTAATATATATCCCCTCATATAGCTTCGAGTGGACTATATATTATCCACACAGAGAAAAAAATTGTTACAATTAACGAATTATATTTTTAAATACTAAACGCGAATAGCATAGTTGTGAACGCAACTTTAATTATTAGTAAGAAAAAATTTACAGTGCTAAATTTTTCTGCTATTAATAAAAGTAATCCGTTTTTTATGGTTAAATTCATATATTTTAATAGTTAAGGAATATGATTTTGTCCTTCCATTTCGCAGACCAAAGAATTATGTTTCTTAATAGTTAAGGAACCATGACTTTAATATAAAAAAAAACATCTGAAACGAGTGGTTTCTTAACTGTTAATGAATCTTTTTAATCATTAAGAAATATTCGTTTGTTCATATCCAAATGTCGAGTCGTTAATAGTCAATGACATTCCTTTAATTTCTGTGTGCATATACTTTTCTGACACTGTGAGCAACATACTGTCCATAAAATTTTTCATCATTATTAAGTATTAGTTTACTGTATTAGTTAATGAGTTAATGTAATAATTTAAATAAACTTCAACTCATTGATAAATGATAAATATGGAGATAATTTCATCATATACTATACACGTAGATAATTCATCATATCTTCGTACAAGTGGATAACTGATCGTATCATACTACACGAGAATAATATTCATTGACTTATATTACACCAGTTAATAATTTTATCATATAGCAAATAAGTTTCCTTATTTTGTATTAAATTTTAAAATTGATGCTAGTATTTATAATAAAAAATTTCCTTCAAGCTAATTATAAATTTTATTAGTAACCCTCAATAATCTGTTGTTACTTTTAGTAATAACAAAAAACGTTTTATTTTTAAACTTGAGATCTCTGTAGATTTCCAGTTTAAAAATAAATTTAGATTTCAAAATTCATCATATTTACAGGTAAGTAGTAACTTTCTAAGCTTTATTTCAAATAGGTAGTATATTAAAATTTATAAATATATATATTAGTAAAAACTAGCGATTAAATTGATTTATCAATTATACTTACAAATTCAATAAAGACCAGTATAATTTCTTTAGTAATTAGTGAAAAATTTCTTAGGTTCTTATACTAGTACATACCATTAGTTCCTAATATACCATATATGTATACGCAACTTAAACTACACCGAGATAATTGATGTCGTATTTTGTATGTAGTTATTTTCATGAGAATACAAATCTATTTTACGTTTACTATCAAATATATTTATTACACAAATTACAATTATGTAATTTTTTTGGTTAAATAAATAAAAAAATCAATTTTTCTCCGCGTATACAGTGACTTATGGAGTCTACACGATATCGTAATTTAATTTTATAGATATAAAACTTCGGAAATCAGCGTGATACTACAAATTTTTTCTTTTGAAAAAATCTATATAAAAAACAACTTCTTTCATTAATGATAGATTTGCTCTATAAATTAAAATGTACACATTTAATATATTTTATTTTTAAGTTATTCAATATTTTTGTATGTCCCTTTGTTCTGTCCTGCATAAAGTTGATATAAATACTTACGTGCTAAGTATACGTTGAAGTACAGTGAAAAATTTCTTAGGTTCTTATACTAGTACATACCATTAGTTCCTAATATACCATATATGTATACGCAACTTAAACTACACCGAGATAATTGATGTCGTATTTTGTATGTAGTTATTTTCATGAGAATACAAATCTATTTTACGTTTACTATCAAATATATTTATTACACAAATTACAATTATGTAATTTTTTTGGTTAAATAAATAAAAAAATCAATTTTTCTCCGCGTATACAGTGACTTATGGAGTCTACACGATATCGTAATTTAATTTTATAGATATAAAACTTCGGAAATCAGCGTGATACTACAAATTTTTTCTTTTGAAAAAATCTATATAAAAAACAACTTCTTTCATTAATGATAGATTTGCTCTATAAATTAAAATGTACACATTTAATATATTTTATTTTTAAGTTATTCAATATTTTTGTATGTCCCTTTGTTCTGTCCTGCATAAAGTTGATATAAATACTTACGTGCTAAGTATACGTTTATCTGAAATATCGCAAATGGTGGATATAGTGGGCATGTTTGCTATATAATTGACGTAAAGTACACTTTAATTGACGAGCAACCATTAGAAGGGAAAGAATTTTTAGACTACGTAAAAGTTTACATACACAAATTTTAGATAATTTGATAAAAATTCGTAAAATTATAAAAATATAAAATTGCATAATAAACAAAAGAAAAATTACATAAGGCGGTCAAATTGAAAAAGAACAGATTGTTTTATAGGTTGTTACATTAAATCTGTAGATAAAAAGTAGGTAAAGGTCATAAAAACGCTGTTTACGTGAACTGTATTTAGAAAAAATTAACTACCTATGCAAAGTAGGAAAAAAAATCTATAAAATAAAAATATATCCTTAAGGCATATAAAATGAAAATTTTAAAGTAGTGCAAATATAGTACTCATTTTTTAAAATTAATTGAAGTAAAGTATCTCTAACATTATTAACAAAACAAAATCAATTAAAACTGTAAAAATAAGAGAAAACAAAATTAAAATGTTAGTAAAATGAATAAACTTTATATAAAGAATAAGTTTTGCTATTAAACAACCTAATTTTTACTTACTACATAAAAGAGATAAAAAAGAATTTCGAATTTAACACATATTCAGCAATAATATACTGGTATGAAAAATTACGCTATATATTAGTAATATAGAAAAAGAATTGACTAAAAAATGAAATACTTATTTTATCCCAAAAAATACTTATTATTTAATTTCATCAAATAACGAATTACATTATCACAAATAATCAAACAAAGAACGAATTCGATACTACTACATATTCATTATAACAGTGGAACTGTGAATCATTTAAGGTAAGTATTTGAAGCATGCGTTGTTGATAAACATGTTGAGTCAATATTGTTATACTGGTTCGTGCACTTTAATTGTTATATCATTAATCACGAAATACTTCATGGTCATGAACGATGTTATATACTCTTAATTCGCGTAAGACAAAGTATAGAAGACATTACTTTAATAGTTTAATAAAAGCTCTGTATTTAATGAAAGCGTCGACTACGTATCCAAGCTGGATTTCACTGGAATCCATAGCGGACGTTTTCAGTACGACGTACAAAGAAGATGAGAACAAAACAAATACGGAGCAAATAAAATTGACTCTCGCGGCAATTTCAAATATAGACCTCGGTGAGGTCGCTCAGCGCGAAACGAGAGCACACCGAACTCTAAAAAGAAAAGAACAATACTTAAATACAGTAGAAATAAGATAAATCGCCCTTCCGTGTACCAGTACACACGCGATTTAATTATCACCTATAAGTACATGAACGAGTTCCTGCAATCTACGCGCAGTCAAGCTCGTATAAAAGAAGTAAGCTTTGTACAATTAAACCAGCCCGTGACAAAAAATCTAGCCACTCCGCCAGCAAACACCCCATTCACAAAAAGCCATCATATCACGATACTAACTGGCGCGCGGGGGCGAGAAAGGGGTTGCTGACGCTAACGGGAGGGGAGGTAACCGCGGAACCACGTGCTCCGGAGGAGGGGGGCACGTTGCCGCCTCCGCCGTCGTCGTCGTCGAGGCGGCGCAGGCTTGTGCGCTTATACACTCGCGCGCCTCAGTGTCGTCTCCTCTCTCCTCTCGCGGAGAGCGCGCGCAGTTCGGATCCTCCCGAGAGGTGCGTACACGGTATATAGCTCATACACACATATATACCCATCGCATACCTCTGCCAGTTTACGAATTTATATATAACGCGTCTGTCTGTGCGTTTCCGCCTGTGTGTGGTATTATACTTACGTTTAGCCACGTTCGTGTGCGTGGTACCGGTGCAGTGCGGCCCCGTTGAGTTAGAATATATATATATCAGGTATATAGAGGTAGTGATCGATTCTCGGCGGCGCCTCAGCGGCGGCAGCTCACCTTGGTTCCCACCGCGTCGCTCGCTGTGATATACAACAACAAGAGCGAGAAGGGAGAGAAGAAGAGAGGCTAGGCCGCGCAGCGCCGTTAATTCTTGATTCTTTTCTCTGTCATATTTATTTTTATCTCTCCGCGAACTCGCGCGCGCCTTCTGTCACTCGATCGCGCCGCCGTCGCCGCGTCGCCTATGCGTGTGTGCGCGCTGCCGTGCAAAGTATATAGTCGCATCGCGTGTCGGCCGCCCGCGAGCTGCTGCAGCTTTCTCTCTTGTGTACGCTCCTCCTGTTGCTCTCTCTCACCGCGCGCGCGGGGCGGTGTATTGTGTATATACCTATATATACGCCCGCGAGCGCGTGCGGGTATTCTCCGTGTGACGCTACGCCAAACTTTCGCTCGCGCCTTTTTCGTGTACTTATTCTTTTTTTTCTTTTTGCGAAAAGGTGTATATGGGCATGATGATAATGATGATGACGATGATAGGCGCGCGTTCTCCTTTTCGGTATAGCTTGATTGTGTAAGTATAATAGTGCGGCTCGCTTATAGACTCGAGTCATTTGTACGCCTGTCTCCTTGGCTGATCTCTCTCTCTCTCTCTCTCTTTCTCTCTTGCCCGCCGAGAGTCGTCTGCTATTCGCGCGAATTACGTGACAATTGCCTGCATCGCGTGTGTGTGAATTGTACGAGACGAGCGCGAGGCACCAAGAAAAAGAAGACGTCGACAACGACTATGCGGCGGTTACGTGTCTTGCCTCTCGTCGTATCGTATCAGAGATAAATTTTTTCGCCGAATGCTTTAGTGCCTTATCTCTGCTCTCTGGCAGGCGCATGCGAAGGTGTACGAAGCAGCTGTCACTTCTTTCTTTCTTGTTTTATCCTGGTCTCTTCGACTAGACAGCGACTGAAGCAACAGCTGAAGTAGCAGTAATTGTATACTATAGCTCGGACCAAAAAAAAGGCCGGCCCGAGTTACTCACTTGCCGCTCGAGCCGCGACAAATCGGAGCAGCGGTCGGCGCAGCTTTTTTTCTTTCTCCTCTCTCTCTCCTCTCCCTCTCTCTCCTCTGACTCTTACCTCAACAAGAGTCAAGCGCGTTGCCACGGTGTAATCCGAGCGAGCGCGGCGTGATTATTAAGTGCAGTGCAGGACGCGGGGATGACGCCGCGATAGCGAAAGCCGAGGAGTGCCGGAGTGCGAGGGAGTGAGGAAATGCATTCGTACGCTCGTGTGTTACTGTGCGGTACGTTCGCGGTGCACTATTTCGAGATTTAGAGGATGCATCGGAAAGGAAAGCGTGAATTCGAGGGGGGTTTTCATTGATGATGCTGCGAGGAATTTCACGCGCTCGCGTAAAATTGCGAAATTCTCTGAGCCGACATTCTCGGACTGGATATTTATAGATATTTTGTGAAAGTGTAGAAATCAATGCCAGTGGTTTTTTTTTATTTTTCTTTTTTATTACAATTGTACGTTATATCTGCATTGTTTAATGTGTATATAGACGATTTGAAATTGAATTGTTTAAACAAAACAAAATCAAAATAGAGTGTTGTAAATTATTGCTTTTAAGATGGATAGATAGCTATATCACAAAATTTATGATGACAAAACGTTTAAACAATTTTTCTTATTATACAGAACTTAGAAGGCAGGAAGTAGATAAGATAAAATTTAATGACATAATTATTAAATAATTGGTGATCAGATTAAACAATGTAAGAACTCAGCTCAGAGAATTTTGATGTACAATTGCAGTTACTCTGAGTTTGCAAAACTGGACCTTAATCCAGTTTCAACTTGACTTCATTGTATAATTTCAAAGGGGAATGAACTGTGAACAACCGGTCTTAACTGACATGTTTTAATTCAAGGGGGGTTGACAGTTATATGATTACCTGCAATTGTATACTTTGTAAAGTATAGTAAATAGTATAATCTTAATTTACAAAGATAAGCAAAACAACTTATTTTCAATGACTAATTTTTCATTTTAGATAAGAGGTGTGACAGGTCAATTTGAAGAGTTGGCAGAAGAGTTAATATGATAAAAAACTTCATGGATACGATTATTTAAGTGCGAATGTTACACCAAATCATATTTCGCTGATTCTTTGTGGAACAGGATGAAGTCCTCTGACTCGATACACAAACTGCACTCTTTTCTTCATATAACACCAATTGAACTGGCAAGCCCAACAGTTGTCACACTTGCAGCAAATGCAAATAAAAAAAAATCAGTATACAGGATCAAAAATCAAGTCTAGTACCTGGAAATACGCGCTGAAAGCGCGTTTGTTTCTACTCAGATGGATGCATGTGCAGTTGGTTGATAATTTTTTACAAATCAAACATACCTGAATGCTCAAAATACAATACTACTTTGTGATTTCAATTTTTAAAAGAATTAGGAGATTCTAGAAAAAGGCATTAATTTATATTAAAATTAAAAAAAACTATTAATATATATCTACATATACATCATGGAAGCATCAGCCATGCCACATTTAGGTCAAGCAGCATCAGCAGCTTGTACTATGGCCACAAATTTTCTGGCCCCTGTAAAGACAGAACGTCAAATTTATGAAAATTCTATGTTAGAGGATGATCCCAATGCTAATTCAGTGGTACCTTCCTCACCAGAAGATACATCTGCACCAAGGTGGGGACCAAATCATAGAGGTGCCCAAGAATTAGCAAGTTTGTACAGCAGAGGTAAAACATTTTTATCTATTCAATTTATTTATATTGAATTTTTTTAAATTACTAATTGTAATACTGTATAATTTTTGCAGGCAAAAGAATACAAGAAACAATTTGTGTATGTTTTTGCATAGCTCTTATGTCCATTAACTTATTATTCATACTCATACGAATAAGGCTGGAAACTCTGAGCTCAATAATAATTGCAGCATTATGTGGAATCATTACAGCTGATTTTATTTCTGGTTTTGCTCACTGGGCAGCGGACACATGGGGATCCATTGAGTTACCAATACTTGGAAAGGTAATTCAAGAAATTTATTTGATGTAATTTAAACAGCAATCGTTTGAAAATATCATTTTTGTCATATAATTATATTTACATACTTAAATGTATGTATCTTATTTTTTACTGTATTTTAAAAATGTATATTGTTTAAAACTCATTATTTTATATTATTGTTATAATAATTCAACTTCTTAAAAGCTAGTATATATAATTCTTTAAAAAATATATTTACATTCATCTAAAATTAATTATCACTTTTCAGAATCTTCTGAGGCCATTTAGAGAACATCACATTGATCCAACAAGTATTACAAGGCATGATTTTATAGAAACAAACGGTGATACTTTTGCAGTTACCATACCAGTACTATGCAAATTAACATGGGACTTTGTATCTTTGCCAGAAATCGAAATTCAAAGAAAATTTTTCTGGATTTGTTTTTGGTACCAACTTACAATTTTCGTAGCATTGACTAATCAAGTAAGTATTTCGAAAAAAATATTTTTATTAAATAAATTTTTAAAGAATATTAACATAGAAAACACCGAATCAAAGTATAATTGCACGGTCGAAACTCAGGCTACATGCCATCGTTGAGCGACACGCGTTACTTGATTAATAATATAATTGTTTTTTTTTTTCAATATAACTTGATATTTCCCGGTACTTTGTGAATTGTTCTATGTCTAATTTATACATTTATACTAAGAAAAACATTATTATATTATATAATTATGATATTATTCAAAATACTCCAAAACTTTAAAAATTTAACTTGACAAATTTTGCTATTTTTAAGCTGCAATATCATGATATATATGGGTCATTTCACGTCAGCTGTTGAAGGTCAAAATTTTAATTTACATTTGTATTCTGAGACTGATTTGGAACAATTAGAAAAATTATGAGGAATTTATTTATAGATATATATTAGAGTTAAGGGTTCATACCACTTTACACGCTTAAAATTTAAGTTATATTTATGAATTTTTTTTTATAGTTTCTATAATAGATATCGATATAAATCTTTTTGAGTTTAATAAAGGCACCCTTAAGGTATAAGAAACAATTTTTTTTTTAATTTTACATTATTTATGAACAACTGTAACAACAGTTGAGCGTCTCTAAAAAACGAATGTTGATGGCGTGCGTGATTTTGAAGCGAGAAATCATCGGAAATACAAAATTCCAAAAATTTAGAGTCAGTAGGGCTGTGGCTACCGCGGGGACTAGGATAATTAAAATGCAAAAATAACAGATTTTCATGCAAAAATAACAGATTGCCGACTGTTCAAAAAAATCGTTTCGAAAAATCATGTTTTTTTGCTTCTTTTTTCGGTTGATAAATATAGTTAAAATTGAAATTTTAACGTAATCCTAGTTCCGGCGATAG
>JAWWEQ010040234.1:0-18570 GCA_035583055.1 Torymus tubicola | reverse complement strand
TTTGTATGAAAAGTACAGCACGCGGCATTCCACGAGTGAAGTGAGGCAAAATATGTAAAGATAAAACAGAATGAAATTGCGTGGGAAAGAAATATATGTATATGTGTATATGCGTCCCGGTTTCTCTCGTTATTATCCTACTTGAAAATTTTATCACGAGAAATTCGAGTGCACAAAAGTTATTGCCGTACCGACTAACACCATTGTAACATAAATTCTTCTAAAGTATACAATTTCATAAAAAATTGCTATACATTAAAAACCTTCAAAATTACAACTTTACCAATCAGCTCCGAAATGTCTCATCATCCCACACAACATTTCCACCGGAGCTTTTCATCACCTTCCTCTTATACCCTCTTCACATTATTAATTTATCTATATCCCAGCGCCGCTCTTACCATTAAAACTCTTCCTCCTCTTGAGATACCTCTTCAACCTCACTGGCATCACACACTAACCATATCACTGTACCACACTTCTCTTCACACACAAACACAATTATATCCTTGCACTAAATTGTATAACCACAGTTATCACTATTCCAATCGTCACCACAAAATATACATATATCCACTATACGTATATATAACTATACACATACACACAGCCACTACTGACCGCCGTTCAGCTGCGCATGTAACCGGAACAAAGACTATATATATATACGCGCGCGCGGACCTTTCTTCTCTCGAATATATGGGGAAATATCGGCGAGATTCCACGCGTACGGCTGCTGCCGCAAGAATGCTGCTGCTGCTGTTGCTGATGATGCCGGCACTGTGCTGCTATACCTACTCTCTCTCTCTCTCCCTCCTCTTTTCCTTCCCGCGCGCGTTGCCAGCTGTTCGCTTATACGCCGGGTCCTTAAGAGAGAAGGGCAGGGAGAGGGGGGGGGGGAGACAAGAGAGCGTGTATACGATGAGGCGGAAGCACACGAGCGAGCGAGCGAGTGAACCATCGTATATGCGAGAGAAGAACGGAGCAGCCGTCGTCTCTCTCTTTCTTTCGCTGCGTTGCAAGTATAGTAGGTGGATTTTATTGCTAATTGTTTTACGAGAGCGAGGAAGAGAAGAAGGATCGCGGAGGAATGCGAAAGATAGTGCATGTATGTATATGTATACGTGTGAATTGGTCCGATATAGCGCCCGTGGGAAGTGTGACGTAATTCCGCTTCTTGCTTGAACTTTTTACGTATATATGTATGTGTGTGTGTCTGTATGTAAGGGAAAAAAAGTTAGAAGAGTGAGCGATAGCGAAGAGTTTCGGGATATATGGTATAATGCGCTGCGAGATATTATTCTTATCGGGTACGTATATATAAAGTAATGTGCAAAGTTGTTATACAGCGCTGCGGAGAAAAATAGGTCATCCGGAACTTATATATATAATATACAAAGGGAATGCGTTGCGATTTGATAATGACGCCCGGATAAAGGAAGATTCGTGGTCCTTTTGTATGTCATTTTATCAGCTTGGTTGAATGAATACCGAATTGATAACAATAATAATTGTTCTACAGAACAATTGAGAATCACATCATTCGTAAATCATTCGGAATCATGCTAACTAGTAAATCAAGGTAGAATTCATACTCACTCACACGTATATACACCGCATAATTTAATAACAATGTGCGCGCGCACGTGTGTATGTGTGTGTGTATCTCGAACTGAAATTAAATTCCCCTTCCGCTCTTGCTGGGCGAAATTAAAATTAAAGCTTGGTCTAATCTCGCTCATCTCATGGTCTCCATACACTGGCAAAACTGGCCGTTCATTCAACTTTACACACACATACATACATGCACTTTATACCTGAAAAACTGGCCGGAAGGAGGAAGCGCCTTTGTTGTCGCGACCGAGCGCGATATAAAACCAGTCGAGCAATGAGAGAGAGAGAGAGAGAGAGAGCCGCAGCGTTGCTGTATATAGTAAGAGATGAAAGAAACGCATCACGATGCGCGAGTTTTGTGGGAAAGTGCAGAGAACGTGTATGAACATGCAACAGCAGCAGCAGCAGCAGTCGATTGTACAGTCGCATTGATCTGAGAAGGATATGTAGTAAGAGAAAGCAAAAGAGAGGAAGGGACTACAACAGAGGGGGGAAGTCGAGGTGCGTACGAAGAAGATGTAGTATACGTATAAAAGAGAAATGAGCTGTGACGACGTTGTTACGACGCGACGATGATGCACGCAGACACACGCTGCTTGGGAAGTAAATTTTCGGGTGTACGCAGGCTGTAATATATATATAAAGTGGGTCTTTGTTCGCCGACGTTGTATATATAGGAAGGGTCGGCGTAATTCGGTTTTAATTCATGCTGATTGGCTGGAAAAACGACCCGATTGTATTACTTACATGCGTATGATGTAAGTGGTAATAGACGAGAGAGTCGCCAGTGGGATTACCATATCGTCGTTATAACGAATATAAACAGTTGTCTGATGATGATGATTGACTCGTTACAACAACCTTTGTTGTCGTTGTGTGTACTCACCTGTAACAGAAAGAAGAAAAATGTTTTGAAATGATTGTATATACAATAACAAGGTGTTTTTACATATATATATATACATGCAAAAACTGCAACTATGTCTAATTTTATTTTATATATAAATATACGCATATATAAGAAAAGGTGCGCGACGGCGTATTATTATCGCTTACGCATCTACGGTGAAAAAAGTATATATATAGACGTATAGAGAGAACTTTTTTTTATCTTATCGTACGATCGCACACCGTTTCGGCAACCATTAACCTCGGATATCGCCTTTTTTCGAAGAGTTTTCTCGCGCACGCGAGCTGCTAGGTATGTAAGAGAGAAACCTCGACACCGAAAACTCATTCAAGGATCCGCATACGCGTATATATATATAGGGATCTCGCGAGACGTGTGTGTGTGTGTCTTGGTTCGCTCGTGAAATCGTCCTTCGAAGCCGCGCGCACGAGTTTGGAAGTCGTTTCAGAGTGTAATAGCTCTGACAGGCTCTCTTTAACTATGAATTGAGGGTTTCCGAAACGGAGATTATTCTTGGATTTTATATACGAGGTGAAACGGAAAAGATATATGTAAAATAGCAAAAGGCGAAATTTAGTCGGAAATTGAAATAGGTCAAATTTTAGTGATGCACCTTGTTGATGCATAAGAATTTGATATTTGATAATATGTGTTGTTGGTTGAAAAATTAATTGTTATACAGAGAGGGGGAAAAAGGGTACATCATTTGCAAGAGTTTGGCATGTATAGGGATATAACAGAAGTTGCCGTTCTGGAAACAGCCGGCAATCTCTGCCGAATTGCTGTTTGGTATAGAAACAATATAGGTGCTCTATACGGTCACGTGACTTTGGACAATAACGTACAGTGTTACCTACATATATACACGGGGTAGACGCTACCGTGCGCTTATTGAGCGCATACGTAAATGTGACCTGACCTGTACTACTACTACCGGGTATCATATGTGGGTTATTTTGACCGCAAATCGCTAGCCGGTTCCATACTTTTTAGCCTAACTAGAAGAGTGTACTATCTGCGGTTTTGCTGAAACCTTAGACTGTAGACTTTTCAGACCTATAGAAATGTGAAGTAAGCCACGGGATGGTACATAATTGAATATTTTTAAAAAAAACTTGATTTATTGGTATTTTTTATTTTGTTTTTTAAGAAAATTTGGACAGAGAGACTTTTTTTAAAACAATAATTAATAAATTTAAAAGTCACACGTACAACTTTAAAAATAAAAAATAATACTTGTAAAAAGACATGTTATCTTCCGTTTTAGACTAAAAAAATAATTGCTTCTCTCAAAGCTGTGATAGTTCAAAGTTGAATGAAATTTTATTTTGCGTATCTGTAAACTACTACAGCTTTGACAAAAATCATTTTTTTTTAGTTCTGAATAAAATGAATGAAACTTCACTTTCGACTCAAAAAAATCATAGAATACTATTCACGTACTACACCCTAACAAGCTACTACTACTAAAGCGCAAAGAATAGCGCATGTGGTCATCACCTATAGCCGCAACCATACACAACAAACGACAGTACATCGCAACAACAGTAGCTCCCTCGTTAGAAACCCTATGTACAACAATACCTCAAAAACGTATATACACACACATCCATGTATACACACGTGCAAAGAACCAACAATACCACACTGTAGCTACATTTCTCATCCTCACATACACATACACACGTATAATACTTTCAATTCCGACCTAAATTCGAAGACGCCGCGCGCGCGTGCGCGAAAGCCGATTGTCGTCGTGTCGGTTTCCCATTTTCCCGCCTCGCGCCGTCACTAACACTATATATATATGTATAGCGAATCCGGATTACACTCCTTCTCCTTCTCTTCCTCTTTTCTCAATCGCTATACGAAACTTTTTTCAGAGAGCTTTCGTCTCTTTCTCTCGTGACGCGTATACATATATATATATATATATGGACAGTTCTCTGGTGAATCGAGAGGTCAAAAATTTTTTTTCTTGTAAAATCACCTAAATCGCTTCGTAACCATCCCACATGTTACCCTGAATTTTTTCACTTCTAGTTTTTTAGTGGCAGAGGGTCAAAGTTGGTGATTTTAGCATTTTCTGCATTTTTGACCGATTTTGATTAATTTATAATTCCTCAGGGAAGCATTTTTCACGATAAACTCAAGAGACCTTTTTTTTGTAAAATTTTCTTAATGTTTCAATAAAAATATTTTCAAAGCTGTATGTGTACACTGTATTCACATAACTCCAAATGAAACATTAAAATTCACGCAGAAAAAAAACCGATCAAAGGTATAGCCACGGAAAAATTCATTAAGATACCTTTTTATTGTACAAAGTATCTGTATAAATCCCAGAATGGGCAAAGATCATTTTATGACCCTATACCTTTGATCGGTTTTTTTCCGTGTGAATTTTAATGTTTCATTTGGAGTTATGTGAATGACAGTGTACACATACAACTTTGAAAATATATTTATTGAAAAACTAAGAAAATTTTACAAAAAAACGGTCTCTTGTGTTTATCGTGAAAAATGCTTCCCTGAGGAGTTATAAATTAATCAAAATCGGTCAAAACTGCAGAAAATGCTAAAATCACCAACTTTGACCCTCTGCCACCAAAAAACTAGAAGTGAAAAAATCTGAAAAAATTCAGGGTAATATATGGGATGGTTACAAAGCCATTTAGGTGATTTTAAGGAAAAAAAAATTTTGATCTCTCGATTCACCTGAGAACTGCCCATATACATATATATATATATATTTATATACGGGATTATACTCGAATAATATTGGATATGACGCGTCGTACGCGCTCTTTATTTAAGAGGTATCTTTACGGAAGAAAGAGAAAGAAAGAGAGAGATTTTCGGTTAATGGCGCGCGAACGCAAAGTTTCCGAAGATTAGCATATTTATAGTATACCGTGAAGGAAGTAGAAGAAGACGAGGTACAGTAGTATATGCGTATATATATACATACAGCTATAGTATTATACGAAAGGTATCGCATTCGAAGCGCTCGGGAAAATCTTTTGCAAATTCGCGGAGCGGAATGTAGTTGTATTGAAATAAAGAAGTTCGGTAAGAGAGAGAGAGGTGCAAATTGACGGGATAGCGGTGTAATAGCGTGTGCCAGGATCCGAGCAGTCGACCCGCATGAATATGCAGATTCGTTTCAGGAAGACAGTGCGAGAAAAGGTGAGGGAAGGGAGATGGTATAGAAGTGAGACTAGTAGCCTATATTCGACAGCAGCTCCGTTTCGTCGATTTGAATCCCCAAGATTTCTTATACGTATATATATGTACATACGGTATTTGGTAGATTTTACATGTTTAAGAGAGGAGGATTTGGCGCATACTTTAGTAAAACCGCTTTTTAGCCTAAACGGTTTACGAGGTACGCATACAATATTTTCTCGATATAAGTATATGTATACGTATCGTATGTATATATGCAGCGACAAGGTTTATGTCGTCAAGTGTGACATTATAATGCGTCAAGTGTGCATTATTATATTCTGTCCCCAACTGTACATCGTTAGATAAATACATATACATACTTGTCACCGAGCGCACCTTTCCCCTCTGGAAATATAAATATTGTCACATGGCTCGACAATATACGCATGACTTATTCCCTTATAATACCTACACATACACACACACATGATGTACATATCTTCACCAACACGAGATGACCCAGTTTGAAGTACTCTCGTGTGTGTGTGTATGTGTGTATATATATATATATGTATACACACATACACATACGGCAAGTCTCGTCCTTAACCCATTTTACAGCATACAGGTTTTATTTTACATCGCACGGTGCATGACGCGCACATCATATACGAAGTGAGCAACCGAGTGAGCAGCATCCATTAATGGGGAAGCTTATATACACTTATGGATCATTCGACTTTTAATGATTCACAAACGCGCGTATACGTATATACGCGAGAGAGTAAGTTAGTATACGTCGTGGTACTATGGAAATCACATAATGGAAGGTATAGCGGTTGGAGGGTTCTTGCTGATGCGAGTAATTTTCGGGAAGTTGTGGTGTAGAAGATGATGAGGGCGGAAGTGGAGAAGGCAGAGGAGGAGATAAGATGCTGAGAAGTGTGGGGGCAAAGTGTATATAGAATTAAGAGGGAATTGACGTGGATTGAGAGAAGGAAGTTGCAGAGTTGTTGTTGTCACTAAAGATGGAATTTTTTAGTGGAAAAAGTATATGTGTATATATAGTTGTCGAATAAGTGAATGTGATATAAGTGTGGGGTGCGAATGGTGTAGTTAAAGAGAAAAAGAGGATTTATGAAAAAAGGATTTGGAGTTTAAATTCTCCTCGAATGATATTTCAAAATTGCAATCATAATTCTATCAATTGCAATAATTAATATCCATGTCAATTATATATTTATAATTAACTTTATTAATCAACACTTTATACATGATTGAATAACGTTACTAACTTTCATATACATTAAAATCTTTCAATTTTTCAATTCCAATCGAAAATCAATATCCTAATTAAAAACCAAACATTCGTCAACCACCCCATTCCTCTTATAAAAAATATACCTTCATTATAAACCTAAAAGACGTCGCACTCTTATAGAAACAATCTCTCTTTCACCGCACCCGTTATCTCACATCCGAAATTGCGCAACTATATGACTCACTCCTCCTCCCCCTCCACCAAAAAAAACATTTCGTATACCTTCTCACCCAGACACAACCTCGCGCGCGAAACCGGAGCGCTGCGACAGTCCCTTTGTTCCCTCCCAGGTAGCTACATACACACATATACAACCGCAGCTCGTATCTTTGTCTCATACTCTCTCTCTCAGGGGAACACAGCAGCAGCAGCGGCAGCAGCAACGACGACGACGACGCGCGAAAGCGATCCCCGGCGCTTTGGGCGCTAAGTAGGCGCCGCTCGCAATTTGCCAGCCTCTGCTATATACCTTGTAACCTACCTGCGCGCAAGCCTGGGGTTCGTGAATGCACGCCTCGTTGCTACTGCTACTGTTGCCGGTATAAGGCATAAGAGAGAGAATGTATGTATGTATGTGTATGTCTTTTGAGGCTGGTATAGCTGTGTGTATGTATATGTATATAGGAGAGCGAACGACGCAGAGATAGTGTATACACGTGCGGTGTATTGTTTTTGGCTGAGTGTATATGCATATGTGTTGTATGTGTGTGTTTTAAGTGGCATCGGTGTTTTTTTAGGAGACGAGGGCGCGCGCTGTTGTGTATATGTATATACGGGTGAACAGAAGTTTTGAATGGTTAATTGGTAAATATAAGTGTGGGTGTAGTCGTCGACGGGGATGTTTTGTTACTTCTCTATACTTCTGCGGTAATAGAGATTCACAAGCACAAAAATGATACTTTTTTGCTATCTAGAATATGTATTACACTTGACGGTATATATAAGTATGGCAATAAGTTTTAACTGATCAACATCGGTGAAAGGAGAAAAGTAGTCTATCTATCGAAATAGAATTTTCCCCGCGACTTTCGGGGAATACTCGCAAGTTTCTTTGACATAACGTTACATACACAGACGTCAGTTGGAAACCGTGTTACTTCGATTTACTGTCAGCTATAAAGTTGAATCGCGAGACATTTTCATCTCTATATATCGACAGCCGCACGTAGCACACGTACTTTCTCAAACACGACGTGCTACCGTCAACTGTAAAAAAAACGAGAGAAAAAAAAATATCCAACATACCATTAACCACCACCACTTCAAGTATAATCCAAAATTACCTCTATGTATCTATATGCATTTGCTTATATAGAAAAAAAACACCTTACCATAAGAACCGAAAGACAAAAAAATATGACGACACACACACACACACAGAGACAGTTGATGAAGCAACGGGACGCTACACTACTTCGCTCGTGCCGTAAAAACGATCCTCCTTCTGTCTTTCGAAAGAAAACGTATATAGAAGAGGAGAAAAACGAGTCGAGGGATTTACGAGGCGCCCGGCGCGCGTTGCTGCTAAAAGGGCCGAACGCCACGCGCCATACGAAAGTGAGAGAGAGAAGGGGAACACACGGCATGTGCGCGCGACGCGCTTATATGAATACATTTCGAGAGATGCCGGCTGCTACTCCGAGCTGCTGCTGCTGCTGCCCGTCGCAACGCGCGTTTCTCTGTATAGACCGGTGCGGAGCGTGGGTGATGCGCGAAAATTAGGCCACCGGGAGAGTGTGGAATTTCATTCGACGATTGGAAATAGAACGGCAAAAGGTGCGGGGATGTGTCGCTCGTTCATTTCTTCTTTTTTTCTTCTCCTTTCTTTTTCTTTTTTACGGGTCTTTGAGGTTTCGACGTTTTGGTACGCGTTGTGAATGTCGTCGCGGAAGATGCTCTTGGAAGTTTGAAATATACGAATGGTGCGAGAAGTATAAAATAAAGATTATTGATAGAATAAATAAATAAAAACAGGTATATATGGTTATTAACAAGTATATTGTTGTTATAATAATAGTTATTATTGAAAATTAGTGTTAGAGTTCTGAAAATTCGAAATTATGCACAAATTTCAAATAATGACGAGGAATATGCAAAGTTTAGATATATACCTTCAAAGATCAACTCACATCCTTACTGTTTATAATGTCACAGACACAGTCAAGCACTTCTTACTCGCTCACTTAAAAAAAAAACACATCGAGCACTACACGCTTCCCGAGATTTCGCAATCGAATATAAAGCCAACGAACCGAGCAGCATCGAGCTCGCCTCGACGCGACGAAAAATAGCTCACAGGCCACCACCACTATACACAAGCTCACATCAAGCGATCGTCGAACGATTAATTTTTCTCGCACTTTGCGCGCGAGCACTCGACGCGTCCAACACGGACGATTAGCCGTTGTCGTCGTCGCCTCGCGAAAGAAATCGAACGCACGTGCACGCGCACACATATAAGTATATATATATATAGACGACACGCTCGAACGGTGTCACTTCGTTCTCTCTCTCTCGCTGCCGGAAAATTGAATCTCTCTCAGGCGAGCCAAAGAAAACGGAACGGGCGCCGCTATTTCCGGTGGGGTAGGAGGAGAGGGAAGAAGAAGAAGAAGGAAGGAGGAGGAAGGGGAGAGAAAAGCTCCTCGGAGCGCAGATAATCGAATCGGCGCGCAATAACGATATTTCACTTTGGCAAATACTCTCGCGAGCGTTTGCCAGCCAAAAGCGAGAAGCTGAGAAAGAGAGGATAAGAGAGAGAGAGAGAAGATAGGGTGAGAGAGAAAGTGCGGTGACGAATGGTCGCGAGATGGCCCCGCGGCGCTATACCTACTAGTCTGTTAATTTCTTGAAGCGAAAGATAGAGAGAGAGAGAGATAAGATGATGGCGCTAATGATGTTATTCTAAAGTCAACGGGGCTGAGATTGGAATTGGCCCACTTTTCGGGGGGTATCGCGTTATCTGGGTTGGTTAGGGGGTGAAAGGAGGAAGGATGAAATTGAAAATAGTGGGTGTTTTTGAGGAGATGTTTGGTAGTCGCTTATACGATGTTTTTAATAATTGAAAAAAAGTTTTTATAATATTTCAAAAGGAAGGGTGAAAACTTGATCAGAAAACTTTTTACGTTTCACGCGCGGTTTGACATGTGTCGTATTCTGCAAACAGTGCGTCCCTGGTGTGAAAGAGGATATAATATAGGAGAAATATGAAAAAGGTATTTTTTTTTAGTTTATTTTGCCTTCGTCTACGGTAGTTGACAGAATGATATTTCTATACGTGTCATCACAAAGTTGCCGATACTTTTGCCACATCTGGTTCCCTTTTTCATATATATCATCTTCAAAACTCTTCATACATTCTCACCTATAACTAATACCTTGAAACCATACAAACCATACAATTAAATTACCCAAATCAATACCATATCAACAACGCATTCACATAAACCCAGAGAAAACAAAATAACATACTATTATACTAAATCCCCTTACAGAAAAAAAAACCATCTTCAACACTTCAGAAACTCTTGCCGCGCGTCCACGCGTGTGCCACAGCCCAACACGCCGGCTTACGAGTTTATATATGATTTATTACGTCGAGACGAAGCGCGCGGCGCGTGTGCCGCCCGTCGAACGCGCGAAGGCAACAAAACGAGAATAAAGTGAAACGAAGCGGCTGCTTTTTTTCGAATAAGCGATGGCTTATCGCGTGCACGATGGGATGAGAAGAGGAATACTACACGCCCCCGCTTATATATATATACGTGTGTGTGTATAGAAAGACGCGAGAATAAGGCCACTAATATCCACTCGATCTCCTTCGTCGTCAGGATGCTTATATCCGCGTGAATCTATGTGCACAAATATGTGTGTGTGTGCATATACGTGTGTACTTTAAAATGTATGGGAGGGGAGCGATGTATTGATGTATTGTCGCATATATAGCTACGGTTCCGCGAGACGAGAGAAGTGAGTTTTTTGCGGGGATTTGGTGAAGGATATATTGGAAGTTGTTTATTGTCGAGGGGGTTGGTATAATGACTGGGTTAGATGCTAATATAAGGTGTTATTGAGTACTCTCTAAAGTTGAATTAATGAAAAATTCACTAAAGATTAATTAAAATTGCTCCACCGAAACGTTAGTGAATATTCACTAATGAAATAGTAAATATTCACTAATTCTTAGTGGAAATATCCACTATTCAAAATAGTGAAACTCCTCTTTTTTAATTAGTGGGTAGTTCTATGTATTTCCACTAAGAATTAGTGAATATTTACTATTTCATTAATGAATATTCACTAATGTTTCGGTGGAGCAATTTTAACTAATCTTTAGTGGATTTTTCACTAATTCAACTTTAGAGAGTAGAAGATTTTAACATAGCTTAATTATACTCTGATACGTGTCTTTAGCGTATTCTAGCTGTGAACTAACTGGATTTTTAAAATAGGGTTGTAAGCCTATCATAATAATATAAATCATTAAAAAAAGTGAAAAAGTGTTTCGCGATTCTTAATAATAATTAATAAATATTGCTTTTCAAAGGTTAAATAAGATTTATGAATAATTTAGCTGACCTAAATGGTTGACCTAGTAACTTTTTCATAGTCAAAAACAAATTTAGTTAATTCATAACAGCTTATAAGCAAAAAAGATAGTAAATTTTCAACAAGGGGAATCAAGTTATATAAACGATTGAAGGAGATTTTTAGGTGATGCGAAAATGTAGAATTTTTAATATAATTGCAATATATTATTCTTCGTAATATAAAAATCATTTATGACTTTTTTACCTATAGCTGATTGACATTGAATTCGATTTTATTATAAAAATACAGAAAAGATCAGAATAATAAAAAAATCGTGTAATATTTCGTTTGCGTATAGTTTAAAAAATTATTATCTCTAAAACTAAAATTTGCTATTAGGAAAGTAAAATTTTAAAACATACTATTTTTAAAACCAAAAATTCGACACGAACGAGTATCCCTACAGCGTTACTCTCGAAAAAAATGTGAATTTTCCTATAACAATATTAAATTTTAAAAGAAAATTTTTTTTCTCCCCCTAAATTCACCACGTTAAAAAACCTACACCTGTTATAACCACAGCACGATTTCAATTCTAAAATCTCTCCCCCTCTGCAAAAAAATCCGATTCAGTCACTTGCTCCGCCCCATTAAAATCTAACCCGTAAAACTGCATGTATATAAATTACACTCGCAACGTACAAAGAAGACACACACACACACTCGTTCGCTCGCAGGATATATAAAATAGTGCATACGCACGCGCGTGTCCGCCCAGTTGCCGCTCTATACTATACAGCACCGCACCGGTGGGTGAAAAATAAAAAGCGCACGAACGAAGCTGAAAAGGAATAAAGCGAGGACGGACTTTCGGAAATCGGCTGCTGGTCCACCTGGACTACTACTACTACCACTGTGCGCGCAAATCTGGCCATTAAACGTCCGGATACCGGCAGGTGGTGGTACAAACCAGCTCGACGTATTATATAGATATATACGCACGTGTCGAGAAATCTCTTCACCTGGCTTCCCCCCTGTCTCAATCAGATTTAGCTGGCGCGCGTCGTATCATCGACGCGTCGTTTCCGCTTTAATGAATATAAAAAAAAATACAAGCGCGAAATCCTGTTCCATAGCTTTACAGATTTTTATTTTTTTTCTGTTTCTCTCTTTTGTATACAGCATGCGGGATTTACGCTGACGACGCGTAAAACGAACTATATTTTTTTGCGCATATGTATATACGCACACGCGCGAAAAGAAGTTTTATGCTCAGTGTATATATATATATCGTCGACTTGGTATACTGTATAGGCAATGAAAAAGTTTTAGCGGCGTTTTTCTTTTTTTTTTGTTAATAAAGAAAGTAGCTGTATGCACGTACGCGTACGTAACTCTTTTCGACGTTTAAGTAACGGACGTGACATTTGATATACTGGGATATTTAGTTAGCCAAAGTCTCGCTGTGTGATAGTTTTCGATCTCTTGAAAATACAAGCTTTTTATTCAGAAGCTGTGCGTGTAGCGCGTGTATATAACTGAATGTTGGATTAGACGTGTTATAAGAGTGAAAATAAGATACTAAAAGTGGTAGATTAGTTTTTTTCAATGAATATAATAATAATAAAAAGTTTCTTGAAAAATTTATAAATGGTGGGTTTCACAATCCCCAAAAAGTTTAAAAAAATATGTTTAGTCCATATAATTATTAGATCTTTTTTTATTATGATTCTAACAAAAAAATTTTTTTAAAATGATAACATGACGTTGTTTACAGTACATGTACACTGAGAGAAGAATTTGTTTACAGTTAATAAGAAGATATATTAAAAATATACAGAAAAATTTATTTACATTTACTCTTTGTCAACTCTTATTAACTAAGCATATTAACTATTAATATGCGCATCATGAATAGTAATATTTTGGAATTTCAGTCAAATGTGAATGTTTTCACATTATAATTTTCTTATTTCTTCAAAATTAACTATTTTAGTATTAACTGTTACTAAATATATTAACTATAAATAAATCCTTCTCTCAGTGTACTTTATATTTGATATACCTAGTACTTCAAGTTAACAACACTCCCAGTAATAGGCACTAATTGCAGAGGCAAAACGAGAAAAAAGTCATTATTTCTTTTTGAATAAAAATCAATGCACTATTATACTTTACTAATCTTGAATCATTAATTTATTCTGATATATTCAAAGGAGAAATGGAAATTATTTAAAAAAAAAAGCGTACCATCTAAATCATTTGTAGAGTAGATAAGAGAATATAAAAGTAATATTAATATTACAATTGTTACTTCAATACTATATAAATTCTCAGTTATCTCACTTAACTTTGCGAATTCCACTTTGTTATAGACACAAAATATGTTAAGTAAAATAAGGTTTTACATCTAACCATAGTTATCTGATCGCTTCATACATCGTCACATACAAGAAACGTATAGTGACCGGGTTTAGGATCTCACAATGAATGTGCAACTCTCCCCTATCAACCGTGATATATCTATACCTCGTGAGCCTATTTCGCGCACGAGAGGCTCGATCCATCTCGCACATACACACACGACTTATTCATCATTATTAACAAACAAAAAAAAAGAAAGAATGGCGTTCACTCAGTACCTCATTAATTTCCATATCAAATCTAAACAAAAAAAAATATCAAATCACACGGTCCGTGAATTTCATCCTATATATCCACCAAATCTCCCAAGGGGAAGTCGTCTTTCAATCGCACATAACACCGCCCATACATAACATCAAAGCTCACACATACACACATATATATAAACATATACACAAAGTAAGGAATCGTCGTAATAAACTATCGGTGTATACGTCTCTCCGCAAACGATAGATCGTAAAAGGGTCTATAACGGTTCGAAGCGCGAGGAATCGTCGCGCAGTATATAGCCGATTGTAGGTCACGTTGGGTGGTGATGTAGGAACTGTATATATATATATATGCTATACTGCTACTGCTACTGCTGCACTTACAGTTCCATACCAAAGGGTAATCTTTCTCTCGCGAAGTTTCGCGATTTAAAGAAGAGTCTACCCAGCTATACGGCTGTAGCTCTTATTCGAATCGGTTTATCGATCTCGTTCGACATGTATATATATATAGAGCGTTGGAGAAGGACTATATACGGGTTTAATGCGCGTTAGGCTGAAAGCGTAAAAGTAACGCGCGCACGGTGGGCTGGTTATTCTCTATATATAGCGCTGATAGCGCACACCACGGATTTGAGGTAGTTAAAGTACGATGGTATTAAGCGGGGACGTGATTTGCAATTCAATTGTGCGAAATTCAGCCTTGTAAGTCGTTGTGCTGACACGACGAGTGTGGTGGATAGTAGCCAATGGTCGAGGGTAAATCATCTTGTTTCTGATTTTAATTATTCAGTTTTTAAAATATAATAATATAAACTAACAATTTCTTTTTTTCATTATAACAAACGATAACGCGCATATATATATACACAATTTACGATAGTTCGGGTTATCCTATAAGGGCACATGTATATACGGGCGTAAATCTCATTTACTCGTATACACATATATATACACATACACACAGGACCAGAGTCCAGTCACCCCTAGCGAAAAACACCCGCTAATATAACTAACGTTTCTCCTCGAAGACACATTTCCACCCTACTTAACCCCAGACGACGGCAGTTCACCCCCACACACACTGCTGATCCAAAGCCACATCCTAAAGGCCACGTATATACACACACATAGAGAGGAATCTACTCCCCCCCCCCCCCCACTCCTACGGATAAAACTCGCCCTGTTCACGCGTCGATTATGGGTCAGCAGCAGCCGTTGAACCTCGCTCCAATTTACGCGTATAATTCAAACGCGGCGTTCATTACATCCCGTATATATATGTATATACACACGGCTACATATATCAATATATATATATCGTACGGTGGTTCTATATCGGCAGTCTCGTGCTATATATATATATATGTAGCTTGGAAAGACAAAGACGCGGCGGGGAATTGAATGGCGATATGTAGAAGGAGGCGGAGGATTCGAAAATTTTCGACTAGAGCGATATTGGATTGCGAAAGGGGGAGCTTTATATATATATAGATGTAGGTTGGATGGTCGAATCCGATGGGAATTTGCGCTTAAGAAAATTAATGCTCGTATAGTGTGGGTGTGTATAGAAGAAAACGGGGGGAGATTTTGTTTTCAGTCGTCTGGGCGAAATGACCATGTGTGGATGTGTAGCGTGTTTATGTCGTCGGGAAGGAATAGAGAAAAATGAAGTTTTTAGGATGTAGGAAAGAAACGCAGGGGAATGAAAATTTTACCGAGATTCTGATGGATTCTTGGTGAAATAAGGTCGCTATAAATAAACGATGACGGCTTGAATTATGTCTGGTTGTAACTAGGTTTATAACGAAAATTCAAGTTATTAGTGGACGCTGTTGGACTAAAATCCGAGTATAGTTTTAGCGCCCAACATTCAAATGGTTTCCCTATACGATTCTGTGTAATAAGCTGTATATAGCATCAAACGCAGGCGAATAATAATACAATGTAGCTGATTTTTAATATCGCTACATCGTATTATTATTCGCTCCAATCAGTTGGCCAGTTTAGCAGTAATCAATCAATACTGATTGTATGCCGCTGAGAAACGCTATGTTTGCTATTGACATTCAATAACGCTTGATCACTCCTAAACCTCGGCTGCGCGGTAGAACAATGTGGACGGCGTACGAAATCGTCCTCAGTCTACATACGTGTATTGAAAAAACCATGAAATACATGTATAAATCTTGTCACCTCAGCATCATATCTCCCAATCAGTATATACATCAATCGTTTCCAAAAAATCTATATACATCCTATAAGCATTATCATCTCATACAACAGTTTATTTACCTTTTCGAATCGAACAATGCACTCTCGACCAAAAATAAAAAAGCTCTATATACACTCCCTTGGTCAATTTCACAAAGCATTATACGCTTCTCTCACACATATATCCTACCCTGTAAAAGCCCCATTGCATATTCCATTGCGCAATAAAAATCACTCTTCATCCCTCTCAACGAGTGAAAAACTCACAACAACAACAACAACAACAATCGAAAGCAACCATTTCGACAAAGCCCCTACCCGTTAAAAGTTGCAGGGCGCAATTTTCCAGCCACAACGTAGTAGTAGTAGTAGTAGTAGTCGGAAAACGCACGCACGCAATACACACACATATACGCAATAATTCCACGGCGAAAATACTGCCAATACATATCTGTTTTCCCAGAGGCGCGGGTGGGCGAGTATAGTGAGTGCGCGTGGCGCTGCCACCCCCGCGTTGTATTCTCTCGGTCCCTGCGTATATATCGCATCCCCTCTGTCGAAGGGAGAAAACAGAGAGAGAGAAAAGGTTCTTCTTCTCTTTCTCTCTCTCTCACTCATTCACTCTGTGCAGGCAATAACGCGCACGCAAGGGGGGCTGGGATACGCGTGCACGCCCTGAGAATACCAAGCGCCTTTATTTTCGTGCGCAAAGTGCACGCGCGCAAGGAGACAATACTCTCTCTCTCTTTTTCTCTCTCCCTCTGCTTCTCTCACTGTAGGTTCCTGTATATGTATGTGTGCTTAGGATGTACGTGTGTATATACATACGCGAGTGTAAAGTGGAATGGAGATAAAACAAAAGGACGAAGGAGTATGTGTATATATATATACAGACAGAGGGCGAGTGAGAGGGAGAGATAAGATGTTAATCGCCAAGGGGACGTAGGGATGGAAATTATCGTCGACCGAATGCGCAAGCGCGAACGTTTGTTCTAGTTCTTCTTCGCTTCGTTTTTTTTTTACTTTCTTTTTTTTGGTTTTCTTTTTTTTTTTGGTTGGAACGTCGGGAGGGGGTGAGTCATTGGGATTTTCCGCGTAGGTGGCTATTATATAGAGCCGCGTTGCGGGCGCGCGCGTGGAAAGGGATAGAAAGAGAGAGATACGTATCGCGGTAAGTAGGCGCTGTCGAGAGATTATTTTCGGGGTCGGACTGTTATACGCTTGGTGTGAGGGTTTACGGTTTAATCTATAGGAGAGGGGATGGGTATAAGTGGGATTAGGATTTGATGTTTTTTATGGGCCCGCTTTGGATGGTTAAATTACTGGATAGTTTTTTTTTGCGGTGAAATATTTAGCGATTTGCGGGATAAATTTAATAGTAATGTGGCTAGACGTTGTAGTATAGGGGAATGGAGTGGAATAAAAATTATGGAGTAAATAATGTCGATAAGTGTGTTTATTTGAAATTTGAGGATAGTAGGCGATGATATTATTCATTGATGAGAAAATGTTCTAAACATTAAATTTCTAGTTTACATTTATTTTACAGATTCGTATACTTTTAAGTCTCCATATTTTAGACGAAATTGTCTAAGATAAAAATTATATTTGAAAGTGACATTTAAACATTATCAAATTTTTTAATAGGAATGTTATAGTCTTGTTATATCACTAACTATATTTTATTTGTCGAACATATAAAAATAATTAACAGAAACAAATGTCGATGTATGTCTTGGATAAATTCAGTTGCCCTCCGTAATCATGCAATAGATTGTTCTACAAAGTTTTAAAATAAACAAAGATATCGCCGCTTTTTTATATCCTGAAACTTTGTAAAACGATGTACTATAGATGTACGCAGAGTAACAAATTTGTTTAGTGCTCACTGATACGATGCAGTGTTATACACGCATTCATATCTGTGGCTCCGAGGCATAACAACATAGGTCCATTTTTTTTTAAATCGCTAAAACTTTGGATTTTCTATCTTTAAATGAGACTTTTTCATTTGCCACTATCAATAGTAGCTAAAATATTTCCCTAAAGCAACGATATACCAAAAATGTAACGACATAAGTCCATTTTTCGCTAAAAATTTTTTTATACTTTCTACTACATATTTTGAACTGCTATGAATTTTTTCAGATTTTTTAAGCTATAGTTTTGGAGATATA